>JBAMBD010000523.1:1567500-1610000 GCA_037043625.1 Drosophila melanocephala | reverse complement strand
ACACCCACACCCACACGCACACATACACATACACATTCACATTGACATACACACACATAACACTCATCAAATAAAACGTTGCTCCGGCAACAACAACGACAACAACTTGGAATCGCAACAACATTTAACGTTGTATTGTAAATCTAAACCGAAGAAAGGACATTAGCCGCATTTTGTCTAGGCAACCACACAAATATACACACACACACACACACACACATCAAGACACACACACACACACACACACACACACACACACACAGACAGACTAGAGCACTTTGACATGCGTTGCACGTAGCAATGCCGCCAGTCTTCTACCTTGACTGCTGCTTTGGTGGCTGTTTCGTTCATTTTTTGTTTGGTGGCAGCAGCGTGCTGAACGGGGAGGTATGTAATGTGGATTGAGGTGTGGTAGGGGCTGGTTGGTGTTGCTTAGGCGTTACGATTCATAGCTGGTGTTTTGTAGCTAGTTTAAATGCTCAACGCCATGCCATGCTCATTTTTTAGTGAAGTTTTAGCATAAGAAGAAGTCTACGACATGTACGTGCAACAATACAACAGACAGCTCAGACAGAAGCGACAGACACGACAGACAGGAGCAGAAACAGAAGGACAGCGTACAGTACAGCACAGCAGAGCATGGGCAGACAGACAGACAGATAGGCAGACATACGGACAGTCTTGAGTTGCTCTGAGCATGTGCTCAAGATAACATTTCTACTTGTGGTAGTTGTTGTTGTTGTTTAGTGTTCAGTGTTCAGTGTTCGGTGTTATTGTTGTTGTTGCTGTTGTTGTTGCTGTTCTTGTTGGTGTTATTGTTTTTGTTGTCTAGCAAAGCGCGATATCCATTTAGATAGATGATGCTGCAAGCTGAGAGGCAACAGCCTAAAGCAGTCAATACACTAAGAATAAAAATATACGATACAAATAAAAATATAATTTAACAAATAGAAAAACAATAAACCATTTCTGAAAAGTAATGCTGACAGTTTTTAGCTAACATTATACGCTTTATATTATATTATATTTTATATATTTTATTCTAAAAACTAAAAGACATTGCTGAAAGTGAAAATAATACAAATCGTTTTGGGGCAATCATTATAACCTTTTTTTTGCATATTTCGAAATTATTTCTAAAAATAGAAACACAAATAATTTATAATTTTCAAGGCGATTTTTCAACAGTCTTTTTTTTTCTTAGTGTATAAGACAGGAGCCTAACTAGATGACAGGATTCGTTCCGTTGGCACATGACTGTAAACTAGCGAAATTGTTAGGTTCCTGGCGTCCTGCGCCGTGTGCCGCATACAAAACTAGTGAATATGCCTGGCGAACAATAAAAAAAAATATACAATGAAAAATAAAACGGTTAATTTGCGAATTTTTCTTGTACGCACCTGAACCCCCCACCCCATGAACGAGCTATGAATTTCAAGTGTTCAAACTTGGCCAAAAATAATACGATTAGCAGGCAATTGGAAAAGATTAAAAGTTGGGTAAGAAAAGTAAGCAGGTGTGAAGAAAGTGTAAGCAATAACATTAAATTGATATAATAAAAGTCTTATGATTTAGGAAAAGAGTATATTTAAAGAAAACTATGGAATAGGCTTAAGATACATACATATGAATACATAACGGAAAATGTTTAAGAAATGCAATTAACAAATCAAAAGCTTAATTCATGTCGACAATGCCAGAAATTCACAGCGAATTAAGCAATTTTGTGCTTAGCAAATTCCTTTAAAACAATTAAATCCTTTTCATCTTAGAATTCAAACTGGGATTCTAATTAACTAAATTGAGGGTTGCATTCAGTCAACAAGGAAGATGGCTAGCAATAAACTGAAAGAGATAAATAAAGAGAGAGACAGAGAGAGAGAGAGAGAGAGACAGAGAGAGAGAGAGAGAAAGTTTATGCAGTAAGAAATTATTTTTATTGTGTTTGACGTGTTGTATTGCAGCTTTGTGGATCATAATTCTCAGCTCAGTTGCAAAGTTGCAAAGTGACAGCAGCATGAAGGCAAGGCAGTGAAGGGGGAGGGAGTTGTGTGCGCCTTCAACTGTCTCGTGGCAATTTAATAAGCTACTCCCACACACAATTAAACAGTGGACAATTGCTGCTGCGAGTGTTTACAGTGCGGAAAAAGATATGTGGCAATATGCCTTCGATTAGTTCAAGTATCAAGTTAGAATGAACCCAGCTTTATTCGATTTTTATTGTTGAATTTCGCTTTAAGAAGTTTTGCATACGCAATGTAAGCATGCGTGGAAGTGCTCCCATTTCTTATGGCCAGTTCAGGTATTGAAGAAAACTATACGATAATAATGAGCTCAATAAGAGACAGGCAGGCGGACAGGCGGGCAGACGGACAGGGCTGTCTCGATTAGAATTTTGAACCTGTTTAAGAATATATATACTGTGTGGAGCCGGAGTTGCATTGTTTTGTCTGCGCAAAAGCCATCATCCTAAAAGAAGCACCCATTTGTTAGATGAAGTGACTAACTTTGGTGATTTTCCAAAATTCCAGCTCATATATTTTTTTTGAAGAGTTGAACACTATCAAAAACAAGAAGCATTTTTATTTGTATTTAAATTTGCATCTGAGTCTTTTGTTGTTGTTTTTGTGATAACATGCTTAAGTTTTCAAATGCAGAAAGTTCAGCAGCAACTGAATCTCTGTCGTTGATGCCAACTGCTGACTATTGGCCAAGTCTTTGTTTAAATTGTGACACAGGCCTTAAGCAAATGCACACACACACACACACACACGCACACACATACCACAGATGCATGTGTAGAGACGTGCCTGCAACTTAAGTGCAGTGTTGTTGCTGCGTGTTTGCGCAAGTATGTTCTTGCTCAGAATTTACATAGATTGGATGGCGCAGACCTCGATTCGGAATTCCACAACTCCTCAACTCCTCAGTTCCCCTCCATTGCTCAGCCATGGTGTGAGCAGACTGCATTTGACCAAATTTATGAGCCGAGAACATTTCTTGAATGTCGACAACTCAAACGAGAGCATTGCAAACGTTTGAACAATTTCAAGTATGGCATATTGTCACAGGTTGAATTAAATTTAATTTGAATATATTTCGGTATAGACAATTTGAGTGCTTACTTTGTGAATGGCTTTCAGTTGATTTACTTTGAATATGTGAATGCAATTGAATGTTCATCGATGTGTTGCAAACTGTGTGCACTGATTGCCCCTATCGATTTCTGATCACATTTTATATTCGATGCACACATGTAACGTATCAAAATTAATCAAAGTCTTAATTTGTTGCACTTGTCGAAACACCTCGGCCATTTTCAATTCGTACAGGGTATATTTGAAAGCAATTTACTGGCTTCAAAGCGGCTTGTCTTTGCTGTTGTTGCCCCATTGCTGTCTGCTTGCTGCGACTGCTGTCAGAAGAAACAAAGTGTGTATTGCGTTGTTGCAAATGAATCGTTTTATAATTATGTCGCCTAGACACTTGAGCTGCAAATTAATTACACAATTTTCTCTTCTTTTTTCGAATCGAAGAGCGTGGTTAGGTTGGCGAGAAGGGGGGTATTAAAGTGAGCGGTGCGCAAATACTGCGTAGCCACATTAATTAGCGTTCATCAATCATGTTTGACCGTACCCGCCAAGGACACCAGGTTCCAGGCAGCAGGCAGCAGGCAACAAGGCACTCAACACAGCAGTCAGTAGCAAATGGTTCTCAATACATACGACTTGTTCTTCGCTTTCTTGCCCCTCCCTCCCTCCTCTCTCTCTCTCTCTCTTTCTCTCTGTCTCTCTCTCTCTCTCTCACCTTGTACTACTTGGCCCGGGTATGTGAGTGTTTGCGCCTCGGTGTAAATATTGCGCAATTTGTCGTCATTATCCAGGATATTGAACCTCATAATGTGCGTCGACATCATCAATTCCAAAATGTTGACGGATGCATAGACCCCCACACCCCACATTCCCCCCACATCACTCAGCGGTGGGTGGTGTGGATGGTGCACTAAGGCAAGAAGCCAAATTAAGGTAGGGGCAAACAGAAAGCAGGCTATGAACACAACATACTTAGCTTGTCTCCATTCAAATTACGTATAATGTAATAAGGCAAAAGTTACACAATTGCAAGCTTTGCTCTTGTTACCAAAAAAAATAAAAAATAAAAAATGATATACGCCTGAAAGACATTAACAACAAGTGTTAGAAGAGTTCAACAATAAAATCCAATCGATAGCAAAGTTACTGCTATGAATATATCTATCGACATCGCTAGAGGTGCAGTCGAAACAGTCGAAAGTTCGATAACAGTCAAAATAATCGATGAGACAATTATAATTCACTGATAAAGCATGAGTGTAGTGTTGCTTTTGTCTTGTTATCGATGCGTTTGCCATCTCTAATCGATTTCAAAAGCGCCTAAACCACAATGGGGCACGGTGGAGGGTCCAGAAGAGAGCATTGACAATCATTTTACACTTGGTAGGATATTATGTAAATTGCTTTTCATATTTGTGCAACATTTAAATTTACACACACACACACAAACTGGGAGAATGGGTGCTTTGGGCTGGTCCTGTGTGGCAGTAAGTAAATCACGACGGTCGACTCTGCGGTGTTGATGTCAAAGTAAAGGCCCAACAGGCAGACATCATTATAACGGTAGACAGCGCTGATTGACTGAAAGAGTGATAAACTCACCCAAACGAAAGACAGAGAGCGAGAGAGATAGACAGATAGAGAGAGAGAGAGACAGTGACAGAGTGACAGAGACCGAGAGATGCTGCGATAAGCAGGCGGCAGAGAATTGTCGCCTAGGCATCGAGTTTGAGTCTATGGGGAAAAATTAACGATGCGTAAAAAGCCCTTACTGCGGTTTTCATTTATGCGAATGTGTCCCCTCCACACATACTTATACACACACACACCCACACACACACACACACACAACAGCTACAGCATGTGTGCGAGTGTGTGTGTGTGTGTGTACATTTTTTGAGCCTTGGCGGAATTATTTGATAGTCCCAGTGAAATAAAATTGCAATGTGTCAGTTTTAATGGCGCTGCAATTGCTTCCAGCGCTTAATGTCTGTCTGTCTATGTATGTGTGAGTGGATGGGGGGGTGTGTGTGTATGTATGTGTGTGCCGTTAAGTGCACAAAATGAAAATGTTTCAAACTTGACAACAGCCGCTTGGGACAGTAGTCCATAGTCAGACAATTGATGTTCAGTTTACACAATTACAACAAACGTGCCAGCGAGCAATGAACAGCGCCACCGAGCAACGAGAGGCGTCAGCAAGCAACGAGAAGCAAGCGGCATATGTAGAAAGTATGATTAGTAGCCTCTCAGCATGATAATGTAAAGAAAAGGAGAATCAAACACTCACTTATACTTGCATTCAAAACTTGTCTATTATAATTGAATCAACGAGTAGCAAGTAACGAGAACCAGATCAAGACAGAGTGTGGATGAGAGCCTCAAACTCAAGACAAACTAAGAAGAATGAAGAAGGTTAAACAACAATAAACAAATGCGGATATATTTAAGCTTAGTTTCTACGAATCAGCGAGTAGTGTGTAACGTGTAACGCATAACGAGTATAACAAAAGTAGAATACTTGGAAGATGCGGAACATAAAATAGTTCTATGTAGTTTCAGACATCAACTAGACCGAGGTTGGTAGGGAGTGCGGTCCAGTTGTAGTCGAGAAACATACAATTATATTCATTTGAAAGTCAGTTGAACTGCTGCAGAAAGCAGCGAGTAATGCAGAAAAGAAATGGCAAGAGGGGTAGAGGAATGCAATTAACGTCAAACCAAATTGCAGAAGGCAGTGAAACGATTGCAAATGAATATTGAAACAGTCGGTACAAATAAAAGAAACAGCTAGCAGCGAGTAACGCGTTATGTTGGGAATGAAAGAAACGGCGAGATGCCTGCAATTAAGTTCAAGGCAAAAATGCCAGAGGCAAAGAGGGAACAAGGCTGTCAGCAGCTGACAGAAAAGCGAATGTAAATAAATATTAAAACCGTCGGTAAAAATAAAACAGAAACCAAGTCAAACTTAATTAAGAAGTCACAAGCAACGAGCTGGTGACCAAATAAATCAATCAAATACAGCCAGCCATGCAGCAAAAGAAATTGAATTATAATCGCTATGATGATATGCAATCAACACGTATCCAAATATATATATATATATATATATGTGTATATTGCGGCTACTTTTGACAAAGTTAAAAGTGACAAGCTGAGCAAAATAATTGACAACTAAAGCTCGAATAGAGAATAAACCAACAACGTAGCACTTGAAAAGGGGTATTATTATTTTAAGATATTATTTAAAGACTTGAATAATTGCAATGCAGAAGCTTTACAATGCAACGCTCCTTGGGATTTGAAATGCTTGTCCCAAAGTGTGTTTAATTAACTAAAAAATCAAAGTAAATTGTCTTGGCAAATTCTCTAGTGCCAACTGTCCAGAGTTGCCATGCCACATGAAACGCACACACACACATACACAAACACACAGATGCACGCATCAGCATTGGGATATTTGTCCAGTGAAAATATCTAATTGTGTGGCGAGCAAATTGCCATTTTATGTGTGTGTGTGTCTGTGTGTGTGTATGTGTGTGTGTGTGTGTGTGTGTGCTTATGGCCACGTTAAGCATTTGCTTTTAATTAACTTCAATGTCGTACTCACTAAGACCCAAGTGGGGACTAGGGCGAAGGGTACAATGATGGGGGCCGTGTCGGTGTTGTAAAGCGAACAGCAGCTCAACTCACCTGAAAAGACACGAAGCATAAAAGAAGAAGAGAAATGTGTTAAAAAATATGCAGACAAGTTAAATTGTATTATGTTATATACATATATATATACATATTTATATATATATATATATATACATGAATATCGGCTTATGCCACATGGGGCAGTTATGATACGGCCGGGGTAGAGGGTCAGGGGCGCACAGGCATAGACGAGTGCGGGAGAGTGGATTGTGGGTGGATTGTGGGTGAATTCTGACCTAAGGACACTCTCCCTCTCCCTCTCTCCCTTTCTCTCTCTTTCCCTCATCAGCCTTCAGTAAATGTAGTTATAAAATTCATATCAAAGTGAGTTCACAAGCCAAAATCCCAAAATCAGCTACGGTGTATATATGTATGTGTCTGTGTGTGTGTGTGTGTGTGTGTGTCAAATGTATTTGCCTATTTACAGCCTATTGCACATTTTGATGGTCCGTTAAGGTGGTGGCTGTGCGTACACTTCAAGAAATCAGACTGTGATATGCTGTCTCTGAAAATCGTGGTTCATATTCATATTCTAAACTATCTTTACAAAACGATACAAAATAGAAAAAAAAATAAATAAAAAAATCAAAGTTTTTAAAGAAAGTTTCTATAAATTGCCAATAAAGACTTGCAATAATACCTTCTGATAAAAGAAAGTAAGGAAATAATAAATAAATCAATAACATAATTTTGGGTAAGGTTTTCTATTTTTAAGCAATGTTTTCAATAAATTGTAAAAAAAGAAGATATTTAAAAATAGATTTTATTGCTACTGGTACTCAGGGTGATTTTAACGCATATCAATACATATCCATACATGTATATATATATCTATCAATTTCTTATATGTATTTATGCCAAGTGTGGGCGGATGTGGTTGTGTTTGGCAAAGGCAGTAAAAAAAACTTAGTCAAGCGCAAACCAAAAACTAAATTGAATTTCTGTGCAGGACGAAATATGAGATACAGATTAACACTGACGCTCTCTCTTCACGCACACACACATGTGTGTGTGTGTCTGTGTGAATGTGTGTATGTTGGTTGTGTGTGTGTGTGTGTGTGTGAGTTCTCTCCACTTACCGAAAATGCTTTGAGAAATACCAAACACTGTATGATGCCCTCCATGGTATCGCCAGTGAGACAGAATGTCCCTGTGAGATGTCGTCCCTTGCGTCCGACCGTTGCCGCCGCGAGAGAGGCGTGGACGAGGGCGCGCTGCTGCTGCTGCTGCTGGCCAGCGATGCCGACGACGCCCTTGACGCCAGCAGCGGCACTCGCAGCGGCAGCGGCGGCCGTTGCCACAACGCCGCTGGTTAACATGCGGGGCAAGGGGGCGGCGCGCATTAAACGCTCCAGCGAATCCATTTCTGATCTCTCTCCCAATCTCTCTCTCTCTCTCTCTTTCTCTCTCTGTCTCTCTCTCTCTCGCTTTCTCTTTATATATATATATATATATATATATAAATCTATTTATATATATATATATATGTATATAGTGAGTGTGTGGTTATCGATATGTGCTATCGATAAACGATTCACGTGCTACGCTTAGTTCAGTTTTATCAGTTATGGTTGTTTTTTGTTTGCTTTTTTTGATTAGAAATTGATGTTGTTGTTGTTTTTTTTTTATTGTTAATTAGTTTCTCATTTTTGTCATTTTTGTTGTGTTTTTTTGTTAGCACTAATTTGGTATTCCTTGGATTTATTGTTTGTCTTTACGAGTTGGTTGTCGCACACATTTGTTTAACTGGGTGTTTTGAGGGGGGAAAGGGAAATGTTACAGAAATTGTTGAAACACGCACGAAAACTCAAGAGAATTTGCCAAAGAACAGAGAACCAAAAAACCAAAATTATTAATCGGAAAAATGTAGTAGAGCACGCGAACTGCAACTGACTGACTGACTGACTGACTGACTGACAGACTGACTGAACTGACTGACCCGAAAGCCGTTTACCAACTGAACCAGTTCAGAATAAGACGCGGAATGAAGACCAACACAAAATTGGAACACAGCTGAAGCGACCCAAAAAACGACAAGAAATTTTCATTATGATGATTGCGTACAAAAGACATCAACTTGAACACAAATACAGCATAAATTCTGGTTATCTCTCTCTCGCTCTCTCTCTCTCTCTCTCTCTTCTCTGTCTCTGTCTCTCTCTCTCTCTCTCTCACACACACACACACTCAATATTTGTCGCAGTGGTGCAGATTGTAAGTCTGGTGCACCGCTGACTGGGGACTAATAAAATGCAAGTTAAATGTTTGTTAAAAATGTATTGCTAAGAAAACAGTTTCAACGCCACAGTTGCAAATGGACAAAAAGACAGATATAAAGAGACAGATACAGAGAGACAGAGACAGAGACAGAGAGAGAGAGAGAGAGATACAGAGAGATACAGAGTCTTAAAAGACAGTTAACATCTTTTGGCAGCCGACCAGGCGACGAAACTACACCAATTTCTTAACACAAGATTAAGTCACAAAAATGTCAAAGAGGAAAAATTTCGAATGCAATGAAAATGAATTGCAAACCAAATTCCAAAGAAATCTCAAAGACCCAAAGAATGTTTAAAAAATGTAAATCAAAATGGTTTTCGCCATTAAGATACTTCGCATATATCCATTTGGCATGCTCAATCGAAAATAAATAGAAGACTAAGCGATAATTTTAAAGATTGATTCCTGCACTTATTTTGTGGAAAAGAAACCCCAGCGATGTGTTTCAATAAGCCAAACTGTTTGGCAATGCAGCACTTTCCGATGTCCTGTTTTGTTATGTCCTGTCGTCTATACATGTGTATGTGTGTGTGTGCGACTGCATTCAAAGTTCAAGAAAAATAAGCATACAGAAATGCCAGCTCGACAGTCGTCGTCAGTGAGTGAATGCAGGATGTACATATGTGCACAATATGTAGTAGGCTATGGACCTTAGGATCCTTTGCTGCTGTTGCTGCTACTTTCCTTTTGTGCTCGTGTCCGAGCTGTTGGCCTTCCGCTTCCATTCGCCGAGCGCTTCAAGCGTAATTTATCTGCTGGCAAAATATGTGGCTGCGACTGTCAACGGGACGCCAAAGACGGCCAAGACGGAGTGCACAATGCCAAGCAAAATTTATGCAGGGCAAAAGCGTATGGCCAACAGTTGCCAGCAGACACACACATATATACACCATATATTAGACACACTCAGCAGTTGAGGTACACTCAACAAAAATAGCTTTGAACTTGAGAATTGTGCATCGATTTTGTTTCTTCGAAATAAATTCTTCATTCACAGCATAAACATTATAAAACTAGCAGCGCCTGCTAAAGTTATGCTAACAAAAATATTTCTACCTTTCACCAAAATTCAGTAAAAAACCATTCGGATTTTTTCTCTGAGTGTATAGCGTGGTGGATACTGTATTAACTGCAACTAAATCAAACTTTTGAGCCAAGTTATGAATTATTTGCCATTGTGCAGAATGCGAAACATTTCTTTGTCGCTTTGTCCTTGCCCATTTTGCCAGGAAATGGCAACAGGGGGCAACCTTAAGACCCGTTTCCTCAGCCTACCTCAACCCCAGCCCAACCCACTTCCTTCTTGTACGAGCTAGGCCAGAACGGAGAACATCCGGTGGACTGGGCTTTGTGATACCATTTGGCTACCTGCACTGTCATCCTGCTGCTGCTCGACTGCTCGACTGCTGCTGTCTACATCATTTTTGTGGGCCAAGTTAATTTGAACATAAACAACAAGAGCAACAGCAACAGCAACAACAACAGCAAGCTAAACCTCAATTTCGTAGCATACTTTTTTCTCCTTTTTTTTTTTTTGGGGCGGGGCCAGCAAATTTGTATAAAATAAATATACGAAAAAAAAAATGGAAAAGGTTTTCGCTCTTCTATTTTGCTTCTTTTCTTTTTTTTTGTGCCTAGCTGTGATGATGTAGCAGTTGACTTTCTGGGACAGTCGAGACACGTCAATTTCATAGACGACCCCATAATGCTCGGCTTTGTTGTTGTTGTTGTTGTTGTTTTAGAGTGGACCCAACAACAACAAAAGCCAGGAAACACGGGACAAAAACGAAAATATGAACGAGGGTAAAAAAAATTAAGTGAAGCACAAATTAAGTGAAAATAATAAACCCTTGGGCGGCAAAACAAAGCAACAAACACACACGGATGGCTAGAGTGGATGGGGGGGCGGTTTGGGTGGGCTACACACATATATATTAGGCCTGGTTGCGCCCCGTCTGCGAATGTTTGCTCTTCGTGTTGTTGCTGCATTAGAGTTAATTAAAGCTTTACCTCGCTCAGTGAAGCCAAACGCAAATTTGCGAGTGACCCTTTTTCTGAGCTGCAAGGTTACGTTTCAGTCTGACCTTGATTTGCTCACATGGCTATCGATAAGTTGATATGAACTGTGCGAAAGCAACTGGTACGCATGTGATTTAAATGTCGATAACAAATATATTTATGCATTTATTTGTCGATTGAGAAGAGATTAGCCAGCGCCATATTAGTCGAACATCGATAAATGGCTATCGATAAATGTATATAAGCTGGTATGCATATGAAGAGTATACAAGTAGACAACATTTTGATTTTGGTGCAAAACTCTAGCCGAATTAAATATCGATAACAATTTATTAGATTTATGAATTTATTTGTCAACTAAAGAACGATTCGCTTGCGCACTTCGCTCTTTCTCTCTGAGAGAGAGACCTTTTTCTCTCTCTCTCTCTCTCTCTCTCACAGCGTCACAATTATTTATATATTCATAATATATATTACTCTTAAGCCACAGCGAAAACTTTGAAAACTTATCGACACACACTCTCAAGTTGATTCATGTGTGTGGAAGTGTGTGTGTGTGTGTGTGTGTGTGTGTGTGTGTGTTTTGTCAGTCAGTTTGTCACTGGAATCCTTGCAAATGAATGGCCGGAACAAAAATAATGAGCCGTATTTACATTTAAAAACGCACAGCTAGCCAATAAGGAGAGCAATGGGCTGAAACTGTAATGCGACAACTGAAAGAAGAATGTGGAGAATAGACAGACACAGACAGAGAGAAACAGGCAGAGAGTGAGAGAGAGAAAGAAGAAAGGGAAAAAGGGGCACACGACGTTGGACGTTGGACGATTGCATGCAATTTGTTTTATGGCCGGGCATTCGCATTAAGCGCACACTTAATCACACGCACGTGGTGGGGCCAGGGGCCGGGGGGTTTGGGGGTCAGGGGTGTGTAAAGGGTGTGGCATATCCGCCCATTTTTCGGTGGACCGGAGCCGGCGACAAATCAAATTGATTTCACAATAAGCCCACATATATACCCTTAGCAAAAGGATAATCCCATTTGAGCATCAAGTGTGTTTTCCGAGAGCATATTACTGCTCAGCCTCATTAGAGACTATAATGATCATATGATGATCAGCGCAATTTGAAAGAATCAGTGAAGTCGGATTTATTTGGGACACATTTGTTACTCCAAGCATGGGAAATTAACTCACACTGACTATATAAAACAAAAAACACAATGGAGCGATAAGGTTAAAATTTCTATCGGAGCTGGTCGAATTGTCAAATGGGTATGCCATATAGCTGATGTTAACCGAAGTCGGAGTACTATATAACTCATAAGACTATCTGTTGAAAGTTGAGCTTTGTTTTAATGAAAATATGAAACTGATCTGCTGAATTTTAAAGTAATTTAATGATTTTTTCATTGTTTGCTGTTCTTCAAATAAACTTTATGAAATTATTTTAATTTAATCGACTAGATTTGATTTAAGATCTTTATTATATAATATCGTTAGGGTATTTGAGCAACGGCAATTGCGAGTAGAACTGTTTATAGGCATTACTTGTTGTTCTTGCTGTTATTGCTGCTGATGTCGTTTGGGGCTTTAGCGCAGCGTTATTAAATCACTTTTATTGCCATTGAAATGTGCAAAAGTTTTGTGCGTTGGAATCTCAACTGCCCAACCCACCACACCTACCCCTGTTTTTACGCTCACCACCCCGCCCCCCCACATACCACAAAAAAATACACGCATCGTAGGCAGGATAAAGGCTAGGCAAAAGCAGTCTGTGCTGGGAGTTGTATGCGGCGTATGCGTAATATGAATCCAAGTGCGTAACTCATCTTTGCGCCCGTCGCCGCCAAAATGGATAAAATTGGCGACTTGGCTCAGTTCATTGCCGTAACGCACACCCGAGAAAATGGAGACAAGTGAATTATATTTATATATACATATACATATATATATATATATATATATATATACGTATACATATATTTATGAATGTTGTCTGGAGTTTGCTGCTCCTGGCCAATGGCACGAGTGACTGGCTGACTGACTGGCTGGCTGACAAGACAGCTAAAGCAACAACACATAACAAACAGGACAAAAACACAATGCGACTTTGGGCACTTGAGGCGCCACAAACAAAACACGACACGAGTACAAGAACAAGAAAAATAAGTGGCGTCTGCCCTGCAGACAACTAAACCTACTGTGTGCCTGTGTATGTGTATGAGTGGGTATACGTGGGTGTACCAAGAAGAAAATAGCATAGAAATTGTGCATATATATATATATAAATATATATATATATATATATATATATATACATAGCGTAGAGCAAATGACGTCAGTCAGCCATTAAATATGGCCTTTAATTTCATTCAATCAGCTCATCAAGAGTTGCAATTTAGAATTACTCCAAATACATTTAAATGTGTATGATACACTCGACGAAAATGTTAACTTGAACAACTCTGGAATGCGAAACAAACAATTTTGTATTGGCACTTGAATTTATGATTTATGCTCAGCGAGCTGCTTTCATAAATGCAAAAAATGCTCAATTTTCTTTTTTAGCATATTGTTTCTTCTTTTTTTTACCATTTAATTAGTTTTAATAACTAAATGTTTTTGCTTACACATTGCAATTTTATGTTATTATCTTAGCCCGATATAGCCAACTCTGTCCGTCCCTCATTTTGGGCACTCATTTGTTGATTTAGTTTAACTCCGACAGTTTTAAAGCTTTCTTGCATACTTTATTTTTTGCTATGACCTTGAAGTCCGAACTGATTTGCCGGATGTGATACAATCTATCTACACAAATGTGGCATATTCAGCACACAACCAGTCGTACAACAGAAAACATTTAATTACAATTTGTTTAAAACGTTCAAAAGCAGAATAATATTTTAAACTTAGACTTAGATTGCAGCAGATTATCTTCGGTCTACAAGGGTATGTAATCTTCAGCTTGTTAAAGATAATCGTTCTTTCATTTCTTTTTCTCTTTTTTTCTTTTTTTTTTTTTTTTTTTAAGCTGGTATTTCTTATTTTGTTTGATTTTGTCACATTTTAATAGGGGGCATAAGAGGCTGTCAACTGCAGATTTTAGAGCTCAACAAGTCTTAGCAGACACACACACACACACACAAACACACACACACACACTCACACATGCAGCTCATTAAACAGTTGATGTAGAAAGAAAATCCGCTTAATAAACGCCCTGATTTAAATCGAAGTATATTTACAATATGCAACTGATGAGCCAATGGAAAAGTATCAAAAGTTTCATTAATGGCATATTTTGTGATTGTGCCTCTTTAGAAAAGTAAAGCATTTTGCTCTTAAATAAAGTTGTGCGCTTTAACGCCATATAACTAAGATCCAATGGCAGGCTAAAGATAACAACGAAAACTAAAACAAATTTCGATTGCATAAGCCCAATGATAAAGACCCAGACGCAACAACCACAGCAGCAAGTTTCTTGGGAGCATGGTGCTGGTGGTGCTGGTTGTGCTGGTTGTGCTGGTGTTGTGGTTGTGGGTTAGTAATTTGTTTAGACATCAGTTAGCTGTCAGCTGGTTAGTAGAAAGTCACAAGTCACAAGTCGCAAGTCGCAAGTCCAAGTCGCTGATTAATTGAATTGGATTTGGCTGGATTTTGATTGTGAGTCAAAGTTAAAGCTGAAACATGTATATATATATTTATATATATGTATATATATATATAAGACACTGAAAAGTGCGAGAGGGGCAAAGGAGGCTCACAAGTGTTGAAAGTACAATAAAACGCTGTTAATTGGCCATCAGAAATAACTTGCTAAAACTTAGGCGATTAAATGGAATTCCTCGTTATTCATGGCTCAATTTTTCGACACAAACACAAACCCTGAAAATATTGAACCAAAACAATAAAGTTAGAGCTTAAATCAATACTTGCTTCTCTAAGCAACTATATATTTTTAAATATATCGTAAATATATATTTTACTTCTCTCTTTTCTTTCTCAGTTAGTGAGAACATTATTTCAACTGTGATGACATTTCTCTCTATCAAAGTCTCAAAGACGCATTTAATTGCGTTACATTTTTATTGTTATTAAAAATTATGATGAGTTTTTGCTGACAGAAGCAAAATAATCGAGAAAAATGAATGCAGCTTGAATGCAGTATGCATCTGTGTTGTCTTCTCTATCTATCAATACACTTCATTTGTCAAACAATGCCAATTTCGATTCAGAGTTGCCTTTGCATACAAAACAGTTCTGAGCTGACTAGCTTCCAGTAGGGGGGATGTCCGATGAGAGTGGGGATGGGAATAGAGAAGGGGTTGCTTGGGAACAAGAGATTTAGCTTTAGTTTCAGTTGGTATTATTTCTTGTGGCTCTTTGTTATTAATATTATTATTGCTAATGGGGTTGTTGTTGCTGCTGCTGCTGATGCTGATGCTGCTGGCGCTTAATGATGTAGAAGACTATCGCCCTTGACTGATTTGTGAGGCAAGTGCAGCAACTGGCACTGAAACTGTAGCTGAGCCGTAGCCAGCAGCCAGAGGGTTGCTAAGAGTAGCTGGCCTGGGGGGTTACTTATTGGCTTGGGTTGTGTTTATTTTGTTTTTTTACAAGTTTCTGGTTTTTCCTACACTGTTCAGCAGGCACCAGCAATTGGGCATATTTAAGTTTTCAAGAAGAATTCTTAAAGTTACGCTAAGAAAGCAAATTTAATTTTCGCCAACGGACTCATTACTGTCACACCCCCTAAGGACGGCATAATTAGTGCATTTTGTTTTTAGCTTTCATAGGCAGCAGAGTATTGTGTAGTCGGCTTGATTTTGGACTGCAATGCTTTGCACGATTTGATTTTTATACTATTTGGCTGCAATGCTCAAGTATTTTTTGAGTTGCTTAAGCCCCGATATGTGTATAGGTGTGTGTGTGTGTGTGTGTGTGTGTGTTGTTGTTGCTATTGATGTTGTAATAGCAAAGCTTAACCGTCATGGAAACGGACTCACACACACACGGGGACAGAATAATTGGCAGCAAAATCTGTTCTGCACAAAAGGGCAGAGCGCACAACATACTATTATCAGATATGAGAGTGTGTGAGTGTGTGTGTGTGTGTGTGTGTGTGTGTACGGAAAGACTGAAGCGGCGTCCAACCAGCAGCATTCTCCACCAATGGACTCAATCAGTAGAGCAACATCAAACAACAACAATAAGAATGAAAGAGAGCAGCAAATCAGAATAGCTACACACATACAGACACACACAGATACACACACACATGCATACACACGCACAAAGGAAAAATGTATATGTATATGGTAAAAACAAACAATAGTAAAACTGATTATGTCGGGGCAAAACCACATCAAGCTAAACGATGATGAAGAAAAGACCAAAAGATTACGAACATTGAACGCAGGACGGATGGAACATGGATGGATGCAAGAACCCAGCGAAGGACTATGCGAAAAGCATGTGGACGCTTGGACGCGAATCTGAACCACACGCGGACTTCACTAAACACACACACACACACACACACAGACACACACATATTGACTCGAATGGCTACAGCCACTGTGGAAGTGGAAGGAAATGAAAAATAATGCGGGTCTTAGGGCTACCAGTGTGTATTTGTCTGTGTGTTTGTGTGTGTGTGTACGAAATGAAAATGAAGCACAAGTTGAGGGTTGTAGTAACGTAAAGAAAAAAAAAAAAGAAGAAATGTTGAGCAAAAGAAGCAGAACAGGAAAATGCTACCACATATCGAATAATTGAAAGGATTCGCACAAGCTGCGCAAAATGAGCCAAAAGCCTAAAGACTAAGCGCAAGAGAGAATCGGGCAACGAGGGGACCCGACTCTCAACTACCCTGTAGCTAGACATATATGAGATCATTTGAAGCCAAGTGAAAACTTTCAGCTTAAAGAATCAACAAGCCATTGCATGGAGTACAATGTAATTTGTAAATATATACAAATTGCTAACTAAAAATCAGAAGTATGCTAAAAATATTTTTAGCATACATAAGCAATGTGTAATAATCCTTTATTACAGATTTTGAAGAAGACCGACTAAAGCTGCTTATCTACAGATGCTGTATAGGGACGCAGTTGTTGGCGCCTTCAAATCTCTAACATGCATTTGCATAACTTTATTATGCCTTCCCACACCAATTTAATGGTTGCAGAGCATGAAAAAGAAAAAAAAGAAAAACAACGGGGAGAAGGGTGGTTGTGAGGAGCAGGATTTAACTTTCAAGCGACAATTTGTAAGATATGATAGTAATGCTCCCTAACAGCAAACGATGCTGCTGCTGCTGCTGCTGCAGCAACAATGACAGGAAAATTAGTCATTGTGCTGGCGAGCAAGTTGGAGACTTATCCAACATGCCCACAGTTCGTCGTACATTTGCATATATGTACCATGTAGATAAGTATACTTATATATACACACACACACACACACACACACACACACACACAGAGACACACACACACACACAGAGACACACACATGTATTCATGCGTGCTTTTGCGAATCTTGCCCCAGTGCCTGACAATTATGTACAATTCACTTTGCATAACACTCAAGAGTCACAACATTCGGATTCGGGTTGAAGTTGCCCCTGCTACCAGCGGCTTGTGGCCTGCCACTCATAAGGGGTTTGGGGGTGGGGGGTTGAGCTCGGAGTCGGGACCAGCTAGTTATCATTTTGTTGTTGTCCAAAAAATAAAAAAAAAAACACACTCAAAAAGCAAAGCAACAATACTTTGAAGAGTGTTCTGAATATGTTTTGTAGAACAGCTCAAGCTCAAAATAAAGTTAGTTGAACACAGTTACAGTTAACTGTTATCGGTCGCTGTTAGCTGGCAAGTTTTGAGAAGGAAACAAAAGATATTAACGCACAACTATCGGGTAACCAAACAGTCAGTCATATAATAAGAACTTCAGCTTGCCAAAGAGACCCCAACAACTTGGGCGCCAAATATTGAAACAAAATATATAAAAAAATCAATACTAAAGTAAAAGAGCAACTATCAACAAATATAAACAAATTAGTAGTATGCACACGCCCTAGACTGGCCTCTGTAGTTATCTAAAAATAAATACTAGATTCAAGTATCAAAGGATGTCTGCTTAAAGGAAAAAAAAGAGAAAAAAAACAGACCCACGTTGGGCGCCAAATGTGTGTGTGTTATTAGGTGTCAACTTTTTAATGCTTCACAAAATCAAAAACCAAATTTTCCATAAATTTTTGGAAAAATGCTCGCTTTGAATTGGAATAATTGAAGGCTTACTAGTAATCGGGACACACCATGCGACTGCGAGTGCAGCTGCTTTCTTGAGTTTGGCTTTGATCAAAATGTCTGGAAATAGTATTAGAACATGTTAAGAGCAGGCATTGTTTTCTTTACAATTGAAATGTGATTGTGAACATTTGTGAGACGAACGAAACGAAAGTAAAATAACGAGTACAGAGAGCGACGCAGTGATTTTTTTTTTGTTTTTTTTTTTTTTGTGTCATTTCTGGTGATTGAAACTTGTGAATGGTGATTGCAGCTGCTTTTGTTTTTGAGAGAACATTGCACATTGTGAAGTAAATTCATTATATATATCTATATATCTTTATAAATTAATTCTTAATTGCATGGTGTGTGTGTGTGTGTGTGAGTGAGTGAAAGAGCTGAGAGCAACAATTGGGTGTGAGAAACGTGAGAATAAATAATATGGATAAAGACCAAAAACATAATCGAATAATACAAATGAGCTGAGAATGCAGTGCAAATTCTATTGGCAAATTTCAATTTAGTTCAGTTAAATATTTTTTGTTTTGAAGCTGGATTGCAACTCGAGTTCTTTTTATTTAGCTTACGCTTGAATTGAGTTTGCTTTTGCTTTAGTCACTTGTTTTTTTTTTTTTCGTTTTTTTTTTATTATTTTGTTGGAGCTTTCTTTTGCTAACCTTGTGTGGGGTATTTCGCATATGGAAAATTTGTGATTTTGCTTGCATTGTTTTTTCTTTCTTTTTGATTTTGAGTTTTTTGAATTGGAATTTTGCAGGAAGGCAGATTCGATTGATGATGTCGCCAAATATATATATATATATATGGATGTATATATATTTAACGATTTCAATTTTAATTTAGGTGTGTTTGCAAATTGATTTTATGATTTTGTTGGCCTTTGGTTTTTTTTTTGTTTTTTTTTTTTTGGTTTTTCGGGTGCAATGGTGAGTTTAGCGCTTTTGTACAGAAATGAGTTGAGTTTTGATTTGGATTTGCAGCTTAGCGAGATTTGATTTTGGTTAATTTTGATTTTGATTTTGATTTTGATTTAGAACTTCTCCGATATGCTATAGATGCGCTTAACGCTCACGCACTTGCGTCTCAGACGCTCGCACTCGATCTCCCGTATATCGGCGTGTGAACTGGAGCTGGAACTGGCTGCCAAACTACAAATCGGTTCTCCGTTCACCGTCGATTGCCCACCGATGCCGATATCGTCAATGGCAATGTGATGAATGCGCGGCAATTGAGATGCGATGCAAATGTTCGGCTCACTGTTCGCAGCGCCGGCAATGGCGGCTGGTGAGTTGGGGCCGGAACTACCGGACCCTGTAGCACTACCGGAACTACCGGAATTACTGGATAAATTGTCGTCGTCGATCTCCTCGTCCTCCTCCTCCTCTTCTGCCTCCTCCTCGTTCGCCTCGACGCACTGCGGACAACCGTTGTTATCGTTATCGTTATCGTTATTGCTGTAAGTCTCCCTGCGATCCTCGTAGTCGTTCTGTGTTGAATAGGCCTGGCTACGGCGCACCAGAGTGCGGTTGGTACGGCTATTGGTGCTGATGATGGCACGCTTGAGCTCGATGAGCAGGGGAGATGTCGGCAGCACCGACTGCAACGGTGGCTGGCAATCGAAGAGGCCCAAACTTGCCACCGATTCACCAGCGACAAGTGGTAGCGGCTGTGTGGTAATTACCGCCGCGGTGTGCACACCCAAAACACCGTGCGTCGTGCTCGACTCCGGGTGGATGCGATTGTCCGAATTGGTTGTGGAGAACTTGGACAGTAGCGATTTGGCGCTGGCCTTATTCTTCAATTGCTGCTGCTGCAGATAGTAAAAGTCGCGCGGCAGCGATGAGGTGGCATGCAACGGATCCTCCGGATCGTAATAGCCCAAAGCGGCCGGACGAAATAATCCCGGTGTGCTCAACGAATGTGTTTGTTGTGCCTGTGATTGTGATTGCGATTGCGATTGGGATTGTGATTGCGACTGGGATTGTTCCTGGTCATAGGAGTCACTGATGACGCTCGCTGTGGAGGCGGTAGGCGTGGTGGTGCTCAACGTCGATTGCGAGCCAGCGGCAGCGGCAGCGGCGGCGGCCGCAAATTGTGCGCCCAAAAGTGGCGTCAAACCGGCCAGAAATTGTTCCTGCTGCTGCTGCTGGCGCTGTTCGTCGAGTTCGCGGCGATAGGCCTCGATTTGGTCGCTCGGTGTGGGCGTGTTGCTGTGTATGCAGCCTTGAAAGAAATCCAACGCTTCGTACAGGATAAAACACAGGCCCAGGACAAGAAATGTCTCCATCATAAGGAACAAACAGCCATTGAAAACGTGCAGCACCAGAAGAAATACGCGAAAATGAAACGAAAAACCGTATTCAAAACGAAACGAAACGGAACGGAACGAAATGGAATGTAATCGCGTTAGGCCCTACTTCTGTTACCGTAAGCTATGCGCTAGCCTTCACTCTCAGTCTGACACGGAACGCAACGCAACGGAATGGAATGGAACGAAACGGAACGGAAAAAAGCGAAGCGCAATTGAAACGAGTTAAACCTGTTACCGTTAACCGTTTACTGTTTACCGATAACCGTTGGCTATTTACTTTGATTCGCTGCCTTTCTCTCTCTCTCCCTCTCTCTGTCTCTGTCTCTGTTTTTTTTGATTTCCTTTGCTGTTTGTTATGGTTTTATTTGGTTTTCGTTTGCTGAACACTTTTTGCACTTCATTTTTGTTTGTTGTTTCTCCAAAATTTTCATTTAACGCCTTTTTTGGCTTCACATTTTTTTCCTCCTTTTTGCTTTGCTTCTGCTTGTTTATTTTATTTTTTCGTTCTATTAATTCGCTTTTATTTTATTGTTGTGCAACACTCAAATTGCTGTTGTTGTGGTTGTTGTTGTTGTTGCCTATTTGTGCGCTTTTTATTTGCATACATGGAATGATTCACTCTTTTGCTTCCATTTACTACAATTGATATATATGTATTTAAATATTTACAATTAGTACTAATTCGGATATTGCACGAATACACCTACACAAAAAAGGACACACACACACACATAGATAATTATTATAGATTATGCTTAATAATAGACATTTATATATATATATATAAATATACATAAAATATAAACATTTTTGAAAACTTTTGCTTTGTTCAGTTATTGCTTCATTGTTTTTAGCAGTGCGTGTGTGCACCTGTGTGTGTGTGTGTGTGTGTGTGTGCGTGTGTACGTGTGTGCGGAACGTGTTGGAAACGAAGCATACAGCATACATACATACACTTACATCTACATACATTATATACAGATAAATATTCACATTCATAGATCGCTACGTTAAGATTGTGAATATGAAAAGTGGTTTTCAAAAAAGTAGGCAGTGATTTTTGCTCCTACTTCAACGGCTTGATGTGTGTGTGTGTGTGTGTGTGTCTGTGTGTTGCGTGTGTATTTAAATGTATTTAAAGTAAAAATAGAATTCTATAAAAATCCGAGAAAAAATAAATATAAAAATAAGTACAATAAAAAAAGGAAGTCTAAATGTTGTGGCAACCTTATTCAATCACAGCTTAAATATTTTGGCAAACAACCTCCCCAACCCCAACAACCCAACAAGATGTAGCCATACTAAGCCGGAGTAGCGCGTAAGCTTAAAAAAAAAGCTGCAAAGCCCCTGAAAAACAGCAGCTTCATTTGAAACAAAACATAAATGCCCAAATCTAGAATACCAAGCGAAGAGAGAAGCAGGCAGCAAGCTTTAAATTGCTGAACCAAAGTCAGCCGCAAGAATGTGCGTTTTGTTGTAGCTACAAGAAGTTCAACTTCAAGTTTAACTTGACTGCTTCCAGTAATTGAGTATAGTAGAACTTCGCTATTTCGAGCAAGCCCATTATCGATTCTGAGAAGTTCAAGCTTAATTCGATATGGCAATAAAAATTGATGACAACCACGAAGGCAGCTTTTGGGAAGTTCATGTCAGTTGACTAGAAGTCAAACTGTCTTAAAATTGTGTAAATTTAACAAGCAATTAAGTTATTTCAAATTGCATTTTAAATAAAATACTACAATTGGAGACTAGGCCATTTATTAGCATATATTATATGTAAATAGATATTAATAACATTCGATAAAACTAACTGCAAAATTAAAATGTAGCTTCATTTACAATGTAGAAAGTGCAACAAGACCAAAAATGCATAGAATGCTCAAAAGCTCAACATTTCAAAAAAAAATAAAATAAAAGAAAGAAAAAATATTGTTTAACATGCAACTGGAAATATTTCAGCCTCGTCTGCTGCCGACCATCATTGACAACCAAATAAATTCCAGGACAACAACAAGCAAAGATTTTCAATGGCTATTGTAATTCCCATTAGTTGACAACTGACTAACAATAGGACAGCAACAAAAAAAACAAAAAGACATAGAAAATAATAAAGCTGGCAACCCTGTGTGAAAATCAGAGTCTGACAAAGTCATAAAACATGTAGCAAATGTTGCTGCACCAGCAGCACTATGAAAATTTGTGGACAATAGTACAGTGGACATACACATATGTAAACCAAACCCCAAACCACAGGCACCATCCCCGCCACACAAACCCCACCCAAATTCCCCATTCCTTTCATTATGAACCAACAGCAGCAATTGCATTCATTTCCACATGTATCTTTGTCAGCTGCATGGAAAACCATTCAATGGGCATGGAAAATGCCAAAGGCAACTGCTTTCCAATTCTTTGGTCAAATATGCTTTGTGAATATCGGAATGTTTCCTGCTTTATTTGTTTAAAGTTGATATTTGCTTGTGGAATGCAGACAATTATATGCGCATTATTTTTAATTACTTTTTTTTTTAATTTTTCTGAAAACCAATAAGTCATGGTTTTCTTTTTTTTTTGTTTCATTTTGCTTTAGCTGTATTTTATTAATTATTTGATATTTTACAGCACTGTTGTTATGGAGTCGCATTGCTCTTCCATTATTATCGCAAACGTATTTACATGAAAACAATGCTTATTGGCCAAATATTTGTAAAACTGTTCAGTTGAATCGTGAATTGATATTGGCCATGAATTGAAAATGCTAACGCATTCCAAATAAAATATCCAAATAAAGCAAATGTTGGACGCTTGGCAATATATTTGCTCGAACTTTCTCAACTAGTTAAATTTTCGATTCGAAGCTCCGATAAGAAGGTATTTGTCAAAGCACTTAATCAATAACAATGTACAAATAGTTACGAGCTATCATCAAATTTGAAAATCTAAAAGATTTAACCAAATTCCAATCAGAGCATATTACGATATTTGAATTATTATCGAGTACTTATAAGTAAGCCATAACAACACACACACAGCTCAAGTGCAATTTGATTCATTTAAATTCAGGACGACGAGTACCAATCACTGAAATACCGCTTAAAAGAAAAGGCGAAAAACCTGAAAATCTTTGCTCAGTGATTTTGATAACCTTTTCTGTTCGAACCCAATTTGATATGCAATATGAATGAAGATATCTATAAGATATTTACAGCAATTTGCAGCTATAATAACAATCTGAAATACTTACACACACACATACACCCCACACCCCCACACCCACACACACACACACGAGCACATAAAAAGCAATATTTACAAGTGAAGCAAGGAAACCGAAACCGAAACCGAAACGGAAAACAGAAAACAGAGAAGAAAAAAAAATTGGAAAATAAAACACTTTACAGCCAAATACGCAGTGAAGCTCAACCCAAAATGATGTGAATGATGATATGCCGCACTCTTTCCCTTCCACTGTTACTTTCACGCCCACACGCCCAAACGCCCACATGCCACACTCGCAATCGATGATGCGAAAAAGGGCGCAGCAATCACAGCCACAGTGTGACCAAAGCGCGCTTCGCCTTCCAAACCCTCACCTACCCCCTTCCCCGACCCTTGGCCTACACTCGAAGGACACGTTCCGTTAAAGAGTCGCAGTTGATGTTACATTTTCAGTTCCACTTTCCAGTTACAGTTACTGTTACAGTTACAGTTACAATTTCATTTCTTGGCCACATCAAAATGCACAACGTGTCGTTATTTATGGCTTTGGGCTTCCTACCGTTAAAACTACAATTCGAAAGAACGAGAAAGAGCGAGAGAGATAGAGCGAGGGAGAGTAAGAGGGATAGAGAGAGAGAGAAGGGCAGCTTCCTTAACCCTCTCGCAGTTGACAGAGCATAAGCCGAAGGCCGCACAACAGATCAAGCTGACAGCACGCTGGCTGAGTTTTGCGCCAGCACTGTGCACAGTGGAACAAACAGCAAAAGATATCTGCCAAATAAGCAATTACAATAACGAATGTTCAAAACTAATTAAATCAAAGACTATATAGTTATTTATATGGTTTGATTAGATTAAAAGGGAATTTTTGCATGGATAACTTTTCTTTTTATAAAAAATAACAACTTTAAAGAATTTTTTATATTAATTACCATTTGTATAATGAGTTAAATCAAAGACTATAGAGCTATAACTATGGTTTGATTAAATTTAAAAACAAAAAAAGAAGAAAACTTTAAATGGGTAACTTTGATGGTGTCTTTCTTTATAAAAAGTAATTATCATAACGAATGTTTAAGATTATTGGCTAAATGCATAATGCGGTATATCACAGACTATGTCTCTGATTTGATTAAATTAAAAAAAAAAATGCTTTAAAAAAAAATGTTGCCAACAATTGGCTAAACATTTACTAAATGTACAAAAAAAAAAAACTGTTAATTTGCCCCACCGTGCAATGTAAGCTATAAACTGCCCATACTGAGAAACTCAATAAAAACAGAGAGAGGGAGCGAGAGAAAAAAACAAAACACCGTTTTCATTGCCATTGTGGATTGCAGTTTGGCGGCTGTAAGCTGCGAGCTATCGCCACGGTTTATGCAACTCTGCAAATTGCTGAGCTGACACAAACACAAACACAACACACACAAATACACAGTAACAAAGGCAATGTCTATCCCCTCTTCCCCCTTCCACCATCCACCTATCCTCGCTTCGATTCGTGTTTCAACTCAAATTGCTGGTAAACTTTTGCTCGATTTGGTTTGATTTTCAATTTTATTTGTGCGTCCTTTTCGCATTCTGCAATCACCACTCTCCCCTCCACCATCCTCTCTCTTTTTTCCATTCGTGTTGTATTATTATGCAAGGCACTCTAATTAAATTCATAATGTGTGTGTGTGGAAAGAGAGCTAACAGTTTAACTACTCTGCCGCTGCCAACTTCAAACAAATTCCAAGTAATTGCACTTTGAAATCTAAAGATCTCGTCGCTTTCAATGGAGATGTAGCGAGGGGAGCGGGGGGATTAACTGTAGAACTATCTCTCCTTCTCTCTCTGTCTCTGCATCTGCCTGTGCTGATGCCTTCTCGCTGACTTCTGATGCGAATAATTTGAACGAAGAATATCAGCAACACAAACAGCATCAGCATTAATCTTTATATTATCATATTTTTTTTTGCTGTTGCTGTTGCCATTAACTCAAAGCTAAAACTTTTTAATAGTAGCAACAACAACAACAATAAGGAAGACACCTTCAACTAAATTGAAAACTCCCGCTCTTAGCTCTCGCTGTCTCGCTCCCTAATCCATGGCAACGACACAATGCAGCTGTGATTATCGTCGTTATGTGTGCGCGAAAGAACAAGAAAGAACAGCAATAACAAAAAACTAAAAGAGCAAGCAGGACGAGAGATGATAGCAAGGCAAAGCATTAATTTGTTGTTTTTTCCTCGTTTTTATGTTGTGATTTTCTTGTCTTTAAATTAAATTCCTGTGTTTGAGTGTGTTTCCTTTTTCTGGTCAAGCCGTCAGTGTGTGTGGGAGCGAGAGGGATACACTGAGATGAAGCACTGGGAATTAGTAAGAGTGCGTGTATGTGTGTGTGTTTGTTTAAGTGTGTGCATGTCATGGTCAACAGCAGTCAGGTAAAGCAAAGTAAAACAAGTGAACAAATTTCTATGGGGCGTAACCGACTGTCAAATACTCTGTTACAAACAAGTAATACCATCTGATAACAGATGTGGGTCTGGCCAAGAAATATCGATCTTTGTGGGAGTAATCCTAGTAATCTATCCTCCAAGTTTGCCTTTCAAATTGCAGTAGATATAGGCTTATGGTAGCTGTAGCTCTTAAATTACGGAATAGGCTTATGAGAATTTCAGGGGCGGGTGTGGCCGAATAAAAATATTACAGAAGTTATCTAGTCATTTTTGAAGGCCGTTACTAGCAGCAGACCTTTTAAATTTGGTGACTCTAGCTTTCATATTGCGTGAGATTTGTGGTTTTGTCAGATATATCGGTTTTGGGTGGTTATCCAATATACTTTCTATATTGGTGACTCTAGCTTACAATTGTGTACTTATTGTGGACGAAATGCGCATTTCAGATTTCTGGGGCCGAAGTGTCGGGGGGCAACGAGCGTGGGAGTGGTCCTAATATTTATATGCCGATCGTGTTCCATGTGGAGATTATCGATTGGCGATTATCGATTTTATCAATTCCCTATTTCCAAGGGGACAAAGCACCCCAATTTTGACACTTTATCAGAGGGACAGACATTGCACAAGACAAATATACTCTGGATATATTCGGTAACAGAGTATTACAAGCCCAAGTCGAATTTTGTATGCGCTTCGCAATGAAGACATAAGCGAAGAGCTTTGTTTTTTCCTTTCATTTTTCGACTTTTTTTTATATATATAAAATGTTGACGAAAGCAAAATTGCTGGCGAAATAACAACAAATGTTGCCAACTTAAAATGCTGACTGCTGCAGCTGCAGCTGCTTCATGTGTGTGTGTGTGTGTGTGTGTGTGTGGGTCGTGTGTTGTGTGTTGTGTGTGTGTGGCGGAAAGTAAACCAACACAAGTGTTGCGACTTTCGTTGTTATTGTTGTGTTGATGCACTAAGGTGCCAAGGCACAAAATAGCAGCGCAGACACAGCGAACAAGAGTGAGAGAGACACACAGAGAGAGAGAGAGAGAGAGGGGAGAGAGAGAGAATTACGTTGTCCAGTTATTTCCTTTAAATATTTCTTTTTCTTTGCCAAGCAACTGCGGCGAATGCTTAATAATAACAGACGAGTGGCCGGCGAGTCGCAATTGACAGACTGCAAAATACCCTGGATTCACAATGCAACCACAGACTTTTTCCTTGAGTCACAAATATAATGCAAACTTCTCTTCTACATAATGCAAACTGCTTAGCACATTGTTCGTGGCTGCAGGGTATCAACAAGCAGACAAACAGCAAAAGCAGACAGCCTACAGGGGAACAGGGGGGGAGGGAGGTGTCAAGAACTGCTGCTGTTGCCGTTGTTGGCCTTGCCAGCTGCATACATTTTTAAATGTGGCCCAAATAGCAAAACCCTTCCACTAACTCCCCCTCCCCACCAGGCAACCATGCAGGCTCTTCACAAATTGTTTGCTGCGGCTTTTGTCAACTGCAGCAACCTTCACCTTGTTGCATGCCACCAGGCCACCACCACACCCACGCCCACGCCAACGCCAACGCCCACATATGCCGCAGAATGACAACAACAACAAAAAAATAATAATAATAATAATAAGAATGCTGTAGTCGGGCGAGCTCCACTACGATATACCCTGAACCCAGTTGTTAAATATATTCTATTTTCATTTAAAATTTTATTGCTAAAGGAAATCGATAAATATCGATATTCCCGCCGATAAAATAAAATAAACTTGATTTGCCCAGGGTATACCAAAAACAGATTAGTGATTATAGTCTCCGAGATCCGTGAGACGGATATGGCTATATCGACTCGACTGTTGATCAAGTATATATATATATATAGGAGATGCTTCCTTCTGCCTGCTACATTTGAACAAAACCATTATACCCTTTCTATAAAAAAGGAAATGGCAATAATATAACAATAATAACAAAGCGTATAAAAATGTTTGCTTATTGTTATTTTTATTGTTATTGTTATTGTTGCAGCAACTGTAAAATGCATTTTGCATTATGTAATACACATTGTTGTCGCTGCTGCTGCTACTGCTGCAACAGCATCAGCATCACTATCAGCAGTGCAACAACTCTGCGGCAAGTGACACACACACACACACACAGCGAGGCTTAGAGCGAAGGAGAGAGGGAGAATGAAACCGTTGAAAGAGATTGAATATGCTCGTTATGCCACACACTTTTGTGGCATGGAATCAGTGGCACTGAGCACTAGGGCACCACTCCACTGTGGTCAGAGCGATTTAAGTTGGATAATTATAAATACAGAGAGAGAGAGAGAGAGAAAGAGAGCGAGAGCTCAAGACTAATTCCACTGTCCATACTAATTAATTAATTAATTATTGTTCCAATTCCAATTAGCTAAAAAAAAGTGTTTGTGTGTTTACGTGTGCATGTGTGTGTGTATGTATGTGTGGCCTATGCTATTGATACATTTATCAATTACTAAATATCAATTGTACTCGCACTATAATTTCCTAATTCAAATAAATTGAATAATAGGTGTATATATCACGTGAATCATATGTTATCGATTACACTATTGCTACATTAATACATCTAGCGCAGAACATGTTCATTTGATAGTTATTCACAGTTAGTAGTAGTTAGATTTAAATATATCGTTGGCTTGTTGGCTCATTATTATCCGATCAATCGATAATTATTTTTCTCGACAAGCTTAACTCAAAATCAATTAATCGACTTAAAAATCTCGTATGATAGAATCAAGACAATCAATAAACATATCGCTAGCTCAACAAACACAAAACTCAAATTCATTTAGCACAACTGTGGAGTCTTGTGTAGCTACAGTTATTTATCGATAGGCACAGCTCAATAGCCAGTATCGATACGTACAACTTTTGGTCAACTAGCACATCGGTAATCTGACTCCTAAAGTTTCGAGTGCAAGTTGAGTGCATAAATTGTTAATAGAGCAAGTTAAGTTAAGTTTAATTTCGTTCGCTTATTGATGGGAGGGCGGGGTGTTTTGGCCAGATATTTATGGTATAAGTAAGCGCATAACTCGCTCTTCAACTTTGATCTAGAAACCAAACGACTTTTCAACTTGTCTCTAGCTATTTCTTGCACTCACTTAACATCTTTCACTCGCCCCATCTCTCTCTCTCTCCCTCTCTCTCTCTCTCTCTCTCTCTCTCTCTCTCTCTCTTGCTGTCTTTCTTCTTTTTTTGTCCATGGCTTGGTGTGTGCAACTGGTTTGTCTAACATGCATTCAAGTGCCTTAAAGTGCCCCATACAAACTTTGAAATTGTTTTCGTTCAATTTGCAAGCCAAACAACTCAGCCATTATAGCAATTTTCCGAGGCTTTGACCATGGAAAGGGTTGTGCTCTGTCGGAGTGGCAGTCGTAGGGTGTTGGGGAGTGTTGAGTTTTTTTTTTGGCAACGTTTATCGCGCTCAAAAATAATTACCCACAAAATATTTTGCAAACAAAGTAAAAACATTTGAGTGTTGCGCGGCGGGTAGATTTTTGTAAAGTGTTGTAAAATGTGTAAATGCGAAAGCAAACAGTAACACAAGGTATTATCGAATAGAATAATAAATACAACTCTGTTTTTATTTTCTTTGCAGTCTGACAGTCCCTTCTCTTGCCCGCCCACAGGGTATGCAAAACACAACATTTGCTGCATGTTAAATATTTAATGGCTTCTGAAAATTGTTTGCTATTTTTTTCATCATCTTAATTCATATTTGTATACAAGCACTATGTACATAAATAGCCTGAATATATACATATTATTTAATTTGCTGTCGCATAGTGCATTCTGATTTCATTATTTACTTTGCGCATCTCATATTTACTTAAATATGTGTGTATATATATACACTTTGATTCCCGTATATAGAAAATGCGAATGGCTGCTTTCAGTTTGGTGAAAAGGAACAAATAATTGCCTTTGCTGTTGTTGTCGTTGTTGTTGTTGTCGTTGTTGTCGTTGTTGTCGTTGTTATGCCATTGACTCTCTGGCAGTCATTAAATATATGAAATTTCATGTAAGCCCGAACACATGCACATGCACACAAAAGCCATGCAGAAAGCGGGGCTCACGGAAGGGAAGATGTCACAGAGTTGTACACTTAAATGAATTACGCCTTGTATGTTCATCGATACATGTGCAGCATATATGTGTGTGTGTGTGTGTGTGTGTGTGTGTGTGTGTGTGTGTGAACGTGAAGCATCCACAACATGGCCTCAACTTCAATATGTTTGAGCATTTGCCTGCATTTAATAACCCCGATGAGGCAAATGAACACAAGACCACACAAACACACACACACATCCACACAAACACACACACACATCCACACAAACACACACACACACATCTGCACACATAAAAATCTGCGAGCAGACAACGCAAAGAAGTACGAGGCAAGTCAAAAGAGCTGAAAATAAAATGTGCAACACACTCAAATGTGGTAAAAACAAATAATGTCGCTACCTCTATCACAGCCCATTATTTACACACACACGCACACACTCCCTATCTGCCTGGCTGCACAGCACCTGCCAAAGGCCAAATCGAGTGTCGATAAATTACTGAGCAGCACCAAAAGCCGATTAAACCTATCGCCACCATTTAAGTCGCATGTGCCGAGTGACTTTAGCGGCAACTATCCAAGTCGAAAATCTTATTCGATTACATAGTTAAATATTTTTAGTTTCCAAATATTGCCAATAAATTAGCTATTTGAATATTAAAGTATCGCCGTCTCTAAACTGATATATATAGAAAACATATTCGATTACCTATTTGACAGTTTAGTTAGTTGAAAATGTCCAGTTTGCTATTGGTGCCCAGAACTTATCGATTTCCAGAATGAAAGTTCCCTCGTACTTTTCCCGTTTTTACTGGCTCCGTGCTATTAGTCACCTGATATCTGTTATCGATAAGGCGACAGACTTTGCTGACAGCTTCGCTTAACCGCCCAACTGGGCACCTGAGCTGGAATAACTTTCCCAACAATGGCCCAGAGGTGCTGTCAAAATTTGTGCGTTATTACATTTGCCGTTTTGAGGGCCGGCCAAAATCGGCACGAATCGGGTGACCTTTTATTTATTTTTCTCTTTTTCTTTTTTTTTTTTGGCAAGAAGAGAGAGAAGGATAGAGAGAGAGAGAGGGGGAGAGAGGGAGAGAGGCGGGAGTGGGCCAACAATGTGTTAAGCAAAAGTTGTACAAAATTGACAAAATATAAATAAAATATGGCACAAAACACACAAGCACGAAAAATAAATAGAAAGCAGATGTCAAGACAGGTGAATAGACAGACAGACAGACAGACAGACAGACAGGACGGGACGACAGGCAAAAGGGTAACAAATATAGAGACGCCAAATAGAGGCAGACACAGTCAGAGAGGGAGAGAGAGAGAGATAGAGAGCGAGCGAGCGGGAGCGAGATAGAGATAGAGAGATTTGCTGTCAGATTGACGCTAATGTTGTCGATAAAGTATTGACACAACTGAAGAATTGAAACGAGTGACAAACAGGCAAACACAGCAGCGGAACACACAAAAGAAAGGTGTGAGAAGGGGTGACACTCCCACCTCCCCCCACTCCACTCTCCCGCTTCATATCCAATTGCCATTTAACAATGATGACGTAATTGATTTTTAAGCAAATACATTTTGTCAGCTGCAAAAAAAAAAAAATGCGAAGAAGAAAAAATGGTCGAAAAGTGCTTGCCTGAAATCTTAGCTAAAGTTCCACTTCACAAAACCCCAAAAAAGAAAACTTCCCATACACAGAGAGCGAGGGAGAGAGAGAGAGAGAGAGAGAGGAGAGAGAGAGGGAGAGATGGAGAGAGAGAGGGATAGATCGAGAGATGTCACATTGCTGTGACACATTTCCAACAAAATCAAATAAAAGCAAAGCAGCTTAAGCATATATATATATATATTAAAAAAGCATATTTATATATATATATCTATACATATATATATATCTATATATATGGCTAAAACGTGCAGGTGCAACTGTGAGCAGCAGTAGTTTTTGTCAGCAACGAGCCAAAAGAGACTAGCTTTATTTGCTTTGAAAGCAAACAAATGTCAACTAAAGACCATTAAACTCAGCTTAGCTTTAAATGCACTTGCCAGCAGCTAAACATATAGTCAAATGTGTATATCAAATAACCCAATAAATACATTTGTTATTAGTTGATACGATAAATACGTTCCAAAACACACAATTCCCAATATATATAGTCAATGCAAAGTCAATTAAGTTCTACATAAATAAATTAAGAGTTTAAGTCTATTTTCAATCTAATCAGAAGAAGACAATATAATAATACTAAGCAGGTATATATATATATATATATTAGCACAATATAATATTTCAGCTTTACTATCGTGCACAATGTGATTATTATTATTATTCTGAGCCAAACGTCTTTTCCATCAGACCTTTTGCTGTTGTTCAAATTGAAGAATTTTTCCCTAGTTGATGATTTCTATGTGAGCCGTGCTTGAGACATTTTTCCCTTTGATATGGCATCTTCTTCTGGGTAAGGCAAGAAGTTTAGTTAGATGACCTTTAAGTCTACACAGAGTCTACGGAGTCCATTACAAAGGTGAGTATTCTAAGTCTGAGGATTCTGAGGACGCACAACATTCAAGTGCCCCAAAAAATGTTGAGGCAATTGCTTATCAGATTTGTTTTAAGCTTATTTTCATTTGCTGTTGTAGCTGGTATTTTTGTGCGTGGATCAAAGAGACAGATGGAGAGCATAATTTGAGGCACATGCCACAAAAGTACTTAAGCTCACTAACTAGTCTTATGCTCAATAATAAAAGTGTGTATCAACAACAAATGAACCAAATGATAATTTCAATCATACTATATGCATGTGTGTATCTTAATCCTTGCAGGAGTAGAAAACGAAGGACACTTAATCCGAAGTCCTTTGAAGTGGGAGTCCTGTGAACAGGTTGAGAACTGAATACAGTTGCCTCTTGTCGTTATTGTGTATTTTGTCGTTGTTGTCGTTGTTGCTGATGTTGTCGTTGTTGTTGTCTACTTGAGTGCGGCAGTTACAACATTACAGCATTACACTGCCTAAAATGATGAGCCTTGAAACGTTTGGAGTTATATTAAGCGGTTGCTGCATGAATATTATACATAAATAAAGCAGCTTTCTGTGGCTCCAGGGAAACTAAAACGCATTGAAGATTGACAAACAAACAGTTTCTGAGCTTCTTGAAAGCAAATAGCTGCATTCAGGCTGAGTTTCTCTATGGAATTTTAGACAATTTTTATGAATTGAATCGTCCAGCAATTGAATTGAATATCTCACAGAGGATTACAGACAAGAAATGAATGAATGTATTTAATGTCGACCAAAAAAATACAAAAAGTTAAACATAAATTTAATATTTATTTCAGATTTGAAGGCAACAATTAAATAGAGACTCTTATGAATGGTTGCTAGACGAGATTTTAGGAAACCAACTGAATATTGCACATAAAAGGACATATGTCAGCGATATCTATTGGCATGTTAAAGTAGAGCAATCCTTAATAGAGAAATACTTCGAAATATGGAAACACCAAACGCAGCTTGGGCAACTGAACTTTAAAGTTGCGTTTCAAATAACGGGCTCAGAAGAGCTGTAAGCCATATTAAATATTAAGAATATAAGAGCAGATATTTGATTTGCTGCAGCTGCTAAATGGCAGACGATAGACTTGTCGTATACTTAATCTGCATTTTGTGTGCTTTGCGAACGAGTGTCAACTGGGTAAATTGGATAAATTGAGTGACAAAAATAGAGCCAGACATAGACACACACACAGAGGAAAACACACAGGCTCAACTTGAGGAACTAATCAAAGTCCAAAGGTCAATATATACAATATATATATATATATACACGGATATATCTATGTAACTCGGCCCATGTTATGCATACTGTTGTTATTAACAATTTGCATATGAAAATGGGAAACCAGAAAAAGTCTAAGTAGAAGAAGAATACGCAGAAGGGAAAACTACAGCAGCAGCAGCTAAAAAAAGCAAACACTTTTGAGTCCAAGCCAAAGTTGTTGCTCATAAAAATAAAAACAATAATGATTAAAAAAAGAAAAAGAAAAACGCAAAAGCAAAACTTAAGCTTGTTGTTAGTGTTGTGTTTTGATTTTGATTTTCAAAGTGATTTCCATCTTTGTTTATACCTAATAATATTATATATGATATATTTATGTACAGCGAGCATTTACAGCACAGACATGTTGAAGATTTGTGCGTTTTTAGAATAACAAAATTACAAAATTGCAGTCATATATAATAAATAGTATTCAAATATTTGCATTGGCTCTTGCAATGTTTATGCAGTTCTCAAATATCTACAAATATGATAATTAACTTGTGAACTGCTCTTAAGCTATGTTTATCGAATATTATACAAACTAACAAACACACTCACACACACACACTCACACGCACACACACTCACGCACACACGCCTTGCTTTAAACGGTTTTTGCATTTACCGCCAAACTTTCTCATTTGCTTTTACAATTTGTACATGTATTTATTTTGTATGTTAATTTGTATATTTTTTAACTATTTGTTTTTTTAGCTACACTTTTATCACACGTAAAAAAACAAACAATTGTTTATTTAGAAGAAGAAGAAAAAAACATTTAAAAAAATAGTAGCACAGTTTTTAGCGCGCGTTGTCGTCGGCTTTTTGAATATTGTTTTGGTTTTTATTTTCTGTCTTTGTTGGTTTTTTATTTGAATTTTTGGTGGTTATTATTTATTTATTTAATTTGAATAGTTGGCGCCGCCAAGGCGCTTGCTGTTTGTTGTTATTCTTGTTGTTGTTGTTGTTGTTGTTCTACCACTTGGCTGTGTGTTTGTTGCTGCTGTAGCTGTTGTTGTTGTTGTTGTTGTCGTTTTGATTCAAGTATTTTTGGCGTGGATTGTTGGCCCGTGCACGACGACCGCTTGACGCCCGTATTGAAAACAGACTGCGGCTCCACACTGCAAGATTCATCCCATGAAGATAGCGGAATTCACAATAACGAAACAATTTCAACGAACGAAGCGAACGAAGGCAGCGAATCCAACACACGAAGCCAACACGACGACGACTTCGTTCACTTGCTCTGTGTGCGTGTGTGTGTGTGTGTGTGTGTGTATTTCGTTCAATGGAGCAAACACTCAGCATCCGCAACGTATGTGTGTGTGTGCGTGTGTGTGTGTGCGTGTGTGTGTGCGTGTGTGTGTGTGTGTACGCGCACGCAGCAGCAGCCGAAGTTTAATTTTTTTTCTTCTTGTTTTTTAATGAAGAGCGGCGAAAGTTGGCAACGCTCTTTTGCCAAGCCCCACGCAACATTTTGCGTGGTGAGAAAACGAGCCGACAGCAACAACAACAAACACTTCAAGCAGAAGAACAAGAACAACAACCACATCGACCAGAGAAAGAGAAAAAAAAAAAAACAAAAACAAAAAAAAAGGTGTTTGCTACTCTGAAAATGCTTTAACCAAGATCACGTATACGCAACGTGGCGCCAGTTAAGTAAATAAAAACGAAGCAAAAGCAAAACAAAAAAAAAAAAACAAAGGAGACCAGAAAGAATGAAAAGGAAAGAAAACTTGATAAACTACTTTAACTGTTGGCTGACAAAGACATCTGCCACTTTATAAACTACTCGCAACTCGAACTTTTTCATAGCGTGCTGATTGCTAGCCAAATTTGCTATGTGGGTTAATACATCATCAGCCGTAACGAAAAACAACAAAAAGAACAAAACCAAATAAGCAATCAGCTGTTATTTCCCATACGCTTAAGTGATCCTCTCCCTCAAGACTAAATTACGCAATAAATTTAAATCACATTCAGCTATATTTTTTATTTACATTTTATTTTCACTTTTCTCGCAACTAATTCCTTATTTTTACTTTTAATGTTTTAGTCAGTTTGCCTAATTTTTAATGTTATTGTATTTTTTGTATTTAAAAAATACACATTTTTTATTACTTATTGCAACTTATTTTTTTATTTTTTTATTTGCACAGTTTTTTTTTTAAAATTTATTGCCACTTGAGCGAACATAAAAAAGAAAACCAAAAAACCTGCTAATTGCCATGCTGCTTAAAATCATATCACTGAATTCCTTAACATTTCCACCACACTCCGCCCTCCCCTCCCGAACACTCTCTCTCGCTCCCGCTCATTGTTCAGGCAGGCAGCAACTGACAACAAAACAAAACAATGCCCACAAAATGCCGCCCAGCCGTCTTTACTCTTTTTCGCCTTTTGCACTCTCTTAAAGCGCAGAGGAACGCGCTCTTAAAATAGTGAAACTCAACACACGTTGACAAATTCAACATAGGCGGCCGAACGGATGAGCGCCATCTATGGTCGAGCAATTGCAACGGCTGCACTTTACAAACAGTTACAAATGATTTAAATCGAGAGCAACAAAAAACAGGCAAACAAACAAAAACGTGGCCCAAAGAACAATTGACCCCCCCCCCTCCCCCTTTCCCCGCAATCCCATATAAAGTTGAGAACGCACCCACAACCCTACCACAAGCTCCTCTTAACTCATTTGTTGAGCCACTGAGCCAGCAATTAAACACAGGCGTAAAACGCTAATGACAAGCAGCGTACGCGAAAGAGTGTGTGCGGGATTGGAGAGGGGGAGGGGTAGAGGGGGAAGGGGAGGTAGTTGCGTAGCATAAAGATTTCACAAAGGGTCACACACACACCTCCCCCACCCACTCCTCCACCCACTCTCGCTCGCCGTCGCTTTTGCTTCGAGCTAATTCGAACGAAATTAAGCAAACATTTAATGAAGCAATTAGCAAATGTTGGCAGCTGGCCCAAGCCAAGCAAAAACCCCACTAACCACACACACACACACACACACACACACTCAGCCTCCACCCCCACCCCCACCCCCTCTCAATTGCTAGCCAGACACCCGTATCCCCTTTAAGCCAGTCAACATTAGTTTGGCCATCAGTTTTGCGGTTAATATCCTGTGCGAACTCGCATGCATTAGTAATAAAGTAGTGTCGAGTTGCACAAACAGCCGAAGCCACCCCACCCCCCTCCAGCCGCAAAAGCCCACTCGCCACCGCCCATGAACACCCTGCGTAATGAGCAGCGGTAGCAGCTGTAACTCTGTTGTAACTCTTAAACACATTAATAGATTTTTTGAACAGATTGTTTTTCCTATTTATATATTTACTATTTATTTATTATTTTTGCATTCTTTTCGTTTTGGCAATTCATACTTAAACTCACCTAAGGGTGATAGGGGAGGGCGTGCCAGTGGGCATGACCCCCGTCAAGTGGGGACATCAAAGGGAATTTCAGTTTTAAACATCACACAAAAATTGCGTTTACTCACCTGCAAAGAAAGAAAGAAGAATATGCCAAAAAAACGTTAGTAAAACAAACAGAAAACAGGCAGAGTAGAAAAAAATCACATACACCTCTACACACACCTGTACACACACCTACACTCACTCTACACACACCTACACACACCTAACACTACACACACCTACATACACACATAAAAATAACAAGAAAATGGCAAAAAAAAAATATAGTAACATAAAAAGAACAAATAAACAGGCAAAAGTTTTGTACAATTTTAGCTGTTGTTATTGTTGTTGTTGTTGTTGTTGTTTGGGCGATCGGGCAACAATTTTTGGCCAAATATTTTCATAGTCTGCCAAATGGCTAAAAGCAGTAAGCACAGTAATCAACACACACAAACAACTAATAAAAACAGGAAAAAAGTTTGATTAGACCGAACAATTCGGTAAAGTGCAAAATACTGTTGCATACTTTTCGCACTCAGTGTGGCAAAAGTTTTCGAGTCTGTAAGTTCATAATTACAACTAGACACCAGCTTAACAAATTAATAAGTAACGCCCAGACACACCCACAACAAAATATGATATGGCCATTTTGGAAAATGCCAAATACTTTCACATCTCAAAGAGTTTCTCATAAGTATTTTTTCCAACTCGTTAAATGTGCGAAAATCCATCGTTAGCTTCAACCGAATCCTTTCAAGCAGCAACAACACAATCTACACAAAATCTAACTTTCAATACACTGTAAAAAGCATATGATGCAGTTTTGCAAATGCATCTTATAGCCTGATTCCACTATCAGCGTTGCCAACATTCTCGTAATTTATTTCGTGTTTTTTTTTGCAATAATTTATCGAATTTCGCATCGGTGCTAAAAGCTCAAGAAAGATTAATTAATTTTTCTTGTTTTCAATTTATTAAAACTTAATGTTGAAATCAAAATTTTGAATTGTTATATTTCTACTAACTATTTATTTTTATTATTCATATCGCTAAGGCAAACATTCAATTTATTTTTTATTTTATTTAAATCAAGCTGTCCTTTTTTCTTTTTCTTTTTATTTACTTATTTTTTAAATTATTTTTGGTTTTTGTTTTTTGTTTTTTGTCAGATTTAATTGAAATCAAAGAAATTTCTCATTTGTAGTTTTCAAATGTCGACAAGCGATTCGGAATTAATCAAATTGTTGCATTTTGCTAGAGTTTTAAGCGGTTGTTCGCTGATCAGTTAAAAGCAATTCACTTTTGCTGTTTTTATTGTTATTGTTGTTGTTGTTGAACTCAAAGATAAAAGCAGCAATAAAATGAACTTAAACAACAAAAGATTCAACTATTTTATTCGATGCTTTTTTGCCTCTAATCGCCTTTGTCTAAACCAAAAAACGAATGTGTGTCTGAGTGAGAGCACGACTGTGAGATACCCTGTGCCCCATAATAAATGGTACACGTAGCTGGCAACTGGAGCTTACCCCTTTCGGGCATTTGAAACGGGTACAGGGCATATAGACACCATTTTGTTTACATAATTCTGGCAAAGGCCTTGAAAATGACACAGAGAATCTCTTTCTCTCTATTTATCTGTCTGTCTCTCTCTCTCTCTCTCTCTCTGTCTCTCTTTATCTACCCGTCTATCGGTATTTTTTTGATTCTCTTTTATCTGTTTTGGGTCAGAGCAGGGATTATACAAATGTCTGTAGTGCAGGGCACTGTGTGGTGGCATATGGGGCAACAAGATTAGTCAAGAGACACACAGAGAGCGATTAGTGGGGCAGCATTTGCTACCATTTGCCGCTGTTGCAAAGATTAAACAAGTTAGCAGACCTAAAAAACAAAAACACAAACAAAAATACACACAGCAAGCACACAAATTGTCTGCCGAGTTTCTGTTGTTTGTTTGTGTGTTTGTTTTAAGTCCCCTTTTTTGTTCGAGTGGAATTTCATTTGGAAACCGATTGTAAGTAATCTTTCAATAAATGAAGAGACAGATTCTCAACTGTGTCTCTGTCGCAAAGCTACTTAAACCTATTATGTATTGCTGCAAACATATGTCCAACCGAATATATAAATAGACTTCGATTTACATGAATTAAGTGAGAATCCTCGACTGCGAGATACTGTCAAATAAATGGTAGACACTTTATAGTTGTTTGAGAAACTCTGGCTTTCTTAGCCGACCTTAATAAGATGCCTGCACATAATATTATTATTAACAAATTCATTAATTTAAACAAAATAAAATATTCTTATTCGTTCAAGTGTGATTTTAATTGTTTTAATATAATTTAAAAATGAATTGAAGGCAATTTTAAAATTTTTGTCGCTTTCTGTATATCAATTGGAGAGTTTTCGCTTTACAATTGTATCTTTTATTGCCATCGAACAGCGATTTATATCGATATTCACGGCTGCCTATCGATAAAATGAAATGATCTTAATCTAATTGCTTGTTGTTCATCACTGATCAGGAATATATATGCATATATACATATTTTATGAGTTCGGAGATGCTTCAACACACTTTTCAATGGGTTTGTGGCATAAAAAAGCGAAAGAAAATCGTGAAATTGGCAAGAAGAGAGAAGAGCAACGGCAATAGAGAAGTGAGAAACGAGAAACGAGATTGATGATGTTTCAATAAAGCCCATTTGGCAGATTGCGTTGCCTGCCTGAGCCAATAGTTGGCAAATTATTTCTGGCTTTTTAACTATTCGTTTGTGAGTGTCTGTTTCTGTGTGTGTGTGTGTGTGTGTGTGTGTGTGTGTGTGTGTGTGTGTGTGAGTGTGTGTGTGCGTTCAAGTGTGTCTGTGAGTGTTGTCCTTTCAAGCCTGTGCAGCACAGTGCAGACTTGGCACTAATTGGAATGAAACTATTGCCAGCAACTTTTGCCAGTTGGCCTTCAAAGCCAGGCCAATATGAATCATGGCCAACAAACTGTAAAAATTCATTGTATATAAAAGTTGTCTGTTACTGTTGCTATTCTTATTGATGTTGTTGTTGTTGTTGCTGTGTGTGCAGCGACAAAAAATCGTGTTTTTTTCTTGTGGCAATTGAAATTCCGTCGCACAACATTTCAGTCTAGTTGGGAAAGATGGAGATGGGGTTTGCGAGGGGTGGTGAGTGGTGAGTGGAGGCAGGAGCAGCAGTGACCTGGCCCAAAGCAAAGGCTGCCCAATGATGAAATGATGCTGGTGGATGGAGGTGGGTGTAGGGGGTGGGGCGGAAGGAGAGAGGGTCGTTGTTGTCCAGGGAAGCCAGCTCGCTATTAGCTTTTAGCTGGCCGCACACAATTGATTGTCGCTCCTCCGTCAGTCGTCAACTCCAAAGGCCCCACTTACCCCGCCCCCTCGTACAACCCACCAGCATCCCCAATTTACCTTAGTTAGCCACGTTGTCTGTCTGTTTTTCAAACCCGCTTGCTCGTTGTCAGTGAAGTGTCAAAATCGATTAAATAAAAGTTTATTGCTAAATTGCTAACTGGCTCATCTTGTTTACCAGCCCCTCCGCCCACCACCCTCCCTACCTCCCTCACCCAATTTACCACCAGAACCACCCCCATCCGCCCCCCCCCCCCCCCCCCGCACCCATCCCCTTGTTCGTTGCCTAGTGGCTTCTTGAGCTTTATGAAATGCGAGACTTTGAAGTTTTGGACTTCGTTTTTAATTCGTTACACCATTTTGAATAGACAGTTACTCGCCAGCTGTAATTGTCCAACACTGGAATTTAAGCATTGACATACAGATATGCAACAGAAGGATGCCAAAGCAGATTCAACTGATTTCTCTTCTTCTTGGTTTTCATTCAGTTCACCCATTTGACTGATTGGCAATTAGAACTAAAATTAATTAAAAATTGAAATATTTATTAATTTGAAATTAAATGAATTTAAAAGTGAGGTTAGGCTAGTGTTGAAGTGTTGGTTAAGGCCACTTCAATGGCACTGAATACTACAATTCCTCGACTATTGACTGTGTCTTAAAGCTTAACCCTCTGTTACCGCAGACGGCCTTTAAAGGGTCCATGTTTATTTTCGGGTTTCTTCGTTTATTTTGAAAGGCCTACAAAAAGCCTTGCAAACTTTTTGTTTTGCATCCTCTTTTTTGAGCTGCTTCGAAAAAACTCAGCGAAACTTGGGCCGTCTAAGGGCGGTCCTGGACACTAAGGGGTTAATAGCTCAAACCGAATCGAATTTCGGTTTCGGTTCCGCCACTTAAAGTGTAAAACTAAAGCTTATGAATTGGTTCCGCCATTTTTCTTTCGCGGTATTCTGTACCGTTAACAATATCGGAAAACCAAAACAAAAAAAGAAAACATTTTTAAATGCGGTTCCGGTTTCATTTTCGTTTTGGCATCCTGGCTCAAAGTGAGATGCGATTATATCCCAAAGTAAAGAATTTTATATTTTAACAGCTTGACTTCCATTTGGGCTTAGCTTATTAGTGCTCCCTAATTGAAATAACTTCCCAGCTTCAAGATCCAACCCTTTGTTTTGGTATTCCAAATTGAAAGTTAGTTTGTATTATGCCTCTTATCGGCAGTTAACAGATTGGATTCTTTCAAAAAATTGGCTAGCAGCTAAATGCAGAACATTTGCAGTGCACTTCGAACCCTTACTTTCAGACCCCCCCACCCCTATTCCTCTATTAATTCCCGTCGAAAAAATCTTAAGCTGTTAAACTGTTGGCGAACTCTTAACCCCAATTTGGCACCCCTTCT
>JBAMBD010000523.1:0-207500 GCA_037043625.1 Drosophila melanocephala | reverse complement strand
TATATATATATGTAAATGTAAGAGAAATGCATCAAAGTTATTTAGCAAAAGACAGAAAGGAGCAGAAACTGCGTATACTGGATAAACGTACATAAATAAATTAATAAATGCATGCATCAAACATTACGTTTACATATTTAAACTATATAGAAAAAGAAAAACTCAAGATGTAAAAGCAAAAATCAATTATCTTCTTTTTTTTTCGCTAGTGTTTAATTAATAATATATCGAATTTTTGGTTTTGCGTTGATATATAACTAAGTATATACATACATATATTAATGTATTGGCAAAGGCACGCTATGCAATAAATATTTCGATAAGTATCGACATGTATCGATAACTATTGAACGGTTATGGCTCGCGCAATTCCCTAAATAAATTTAAATTCGAAATGAATAAATGCAAAAATGTGTGTGTTTTGTTTTCATTTTTATTTATTTGCAGATATATCTACGTCGATTAATATCCATTCCAAAGCATTTAGATTGATTTCGAATTATGCCGGATCTTCAGCTTTGGACTACTGACTGAGAGCACATTATCCTTTGGAAATGTGCATCCTTGATTTGATCGACTTAGAGCTGTTTTTTGTAAAAAAGAAATGCGATTTGAAGTCGTAACTCATGCGTCGTGTGTCCAACAAGACCAGAGCTACATGAACATGCCAGTCGTCCTGGTAGTTTCCGGGAAAACAGGGATTCTGTGCTATTCACTCAATTCGGTTCGACCTGATAGTGAATTTGTGCAAGTGTTTGGGCTCTTAGATGACACCCCACAATCTTTGAATGCACTTCGATAGTACTTAATGTACTTCACAAATCTATTATTATTTTTTGAATTGTTTCAATTGTTTCAGCCTTGCAGCATCCCAAAAGAATGCTTTCAAGCTGTGCATTTTGTAAAATCAATTTGCACTTTAGATTTGACTCTTACGTTCTTTATGTGGAACAGGAAAATAATAAGTAAAATATTAAACTTGTAGTTTCACATTTGTTTATTTATTTTACATTTTCACTTGCTCATCTTAAAAAAAAAATTGACAAAAAAAACAAACGATTTATTTTAGTTTTTATAAGCTTAAACTAAAAAATGTGAGTGTGCTTTTGAGTTTTTGGTGTGGCCCTTGCTATTGCTATCAGCATACCAGTATATGGATCTATATGAACAGTGTGGAATGGAGTGGGTGCGGATTCGGTGATAGAGAAAGACAGGGAGAGGGAGGGATAGTATTGAGAGCTGCGATTTGTCGCATATATGTCAAATATACCTACAAAAAAAAAAAGAAGATATATATATATATATATATATATAGCTCTATGTGATGAATACATCATGTATGTACATGGTGGCTGAGTGTATCTGTGTGTATCTATGTGTGTGTGTGTGTGTGTGTGTGATTAGCTAAAGCTATGCCTAAATATGCTATACACTTATATAATTATATATATATAATTAAACAATATAACGATTTCATTGTCTGTTTTACTTAATGATTAATGGAGATTCGGATTAGCCAGGCTGCGTATACTTTACAGCTCCTCCCGTTTCTGCTTCTGCTTCTGCTCCTGCTCCTGCTTGGGCTTCTGCTTCTGCTTCTGCTTCTGCTCCAGCCTTAGCTTTATCTGATCATGCTCCTGCTCCTTCGGCTATTTAAACTAAGAACTATAAAAATATCTCAGACAGACGACGATTGACGATTGGCGCCTTTTCACACAATTTATAGCTAGTTTTTGGTATCGTTATTTGTTGTATTCCCCTGCTGTTTATCCATCACCTGCTGTTTTCCCACCACCTGCTCGTGCTCGTGCTCGAGCTCGAGCTCGTCGAGCTCCTCCTTGCTGGATGGAGACGCTGTTTGGGTTGTCGCCTCGGCCCTTATGGATGGACTGGCTTCTGGCTCGGCTTTGCTCTCCGTGTTCGTCGTCGCAAACTTTCGTTTCACTTTCGCACTCTTATCGATCTCGTCCAAGTCTACGGGCATCGCCAGATTGAACAGAGTTGTCGTCGGCATTTGGACATTCCGTTTGTCTGGCAACGTTGGCGTCGATTGCGTTGCCTTGTCCACTTTGCTGTCCATCTCCAGATCGATCTCCACATCGGAGTCCAGTTCAGTCTCTGAGAACGACAGCGAATTGCCCGCCCGATGCACCTGGATGCGACGGCGACCCTGCAATCAATCACAATCACAAGCCGCAAAATCAATATTGTTAAATTGATGATACTGATGATGATGATGATGATGATGATGAATACTAATTGTATTTACCGTATTTAAAGTTGTTGGCTCGGAGTTATATCCATCGAAATCCTCATCCTCATCCTCGCTAAACAGATCCGCCATATCCAGCTGTAAATATGTCTCGGGCAGCTTGCACACAATCTGTGCCAGATCGATGAACGTGTATTCGTTGAGGGAGGCGTGATTGCCGCGCTTCGGTGGCTCCTTGTTGAACCACTGATTGAACCGACCCAAGCGGCCCGCCTTCGCCATCGTATCGAAGTAGTTCTTACCAAACACATATCCAACGTCCCGTATCTCATCGAAACTGCCAAATGCAAGCGTTTTATACTTATCTATCGGCGGTCGTATATACTCGCAATAGTCCGAGTTTTTCACTTCCTGTAACCAATGGAAAATGCAAAAACATAAACAAAAACAAAGAAATTAACCCACGGATAATAAGATACGCTCGCACACTGTTAGCAGTCCAGTAGCCCAGCAGGCAACTGGTGAATGATTGATCCCTCTTTATTTGTATACAGATTTGTAATACAATAATTTACTATTTCCAATAATAATAATTTACTATTTCCATTGCCGATTACCGCCGTCAAAATATATATCCAAGTTCGTTATTTTGACACAGTCTAACAGAATCCACACAGATAACAGTGAGTTAACATTGTGGATTTTAATTTTCAGGTCTCTAAGCCTCACTTTTTTGGGCATCAAAAAAAAAAGAAAAGTTTTTTCTAAAAGTGCTATATATTCTAGTATAATTCATCAAATTGTATATTTTAAAATTTCTATATTTTAAATTTAAATATGTAGCTACTAAAGTGTAGATTACGAATTGAATTCATAATGTGGTCTTTTCGCTGCTGGGAAGGTGACAGTTAACAGAGAGAAAAGAGAGAGAGAGAGAGAGAGAGAGAGAGAGAGAAACTCACCTCCAGCTGACGAACGCAGGAAACGTAGGCGAGACGCGATTGTATGTCGGGCAGATCAGGCACTTTGACCGGTGAGGTGAAGGGATTCCATTTCTTATAAAGCAGCCACCAGCCACTCAGATCATCACCATAATTGGTCAGATCCGTGTCATCCTGTGAACCCACATCGATGGCAATTATGTGAGCGGCGCCCAAATTGTGCATAACATCAGCTATGTTGTTATTGGTGTTGTTGTTGTTGTTGTTGTTGATTATGTAAGATAACATATGTATAAATAAGTGTTGGCAATGCTTGTTAATGTTAGAACAATAATTTCTGTTAATCAAGATGTGTCCAGTTGAGCCAGAGTGTTGGGTTCTTTTACCTGTGACTGTTACTGTTACTGTTACTGTTAATGTTACCTGGGACATTGTTCGTATAGCATCCATCGAGCAGCAGGTGCCCATCGCGATAGTCACAGAAGGGGGGAAAGACGCCGGCAATGGACATGCTGGCGCGACAATAGCGCCACAGATGACCTGAACATAACGGTATCACGCAAAAAGGACAAAGCGCACAGTTGTATGTATATATGTGTGTGTGTGTGTGTGTGTGAGTCGACGTAGACAAGGTGTATGTTTGTTTGTTTTTGTGGGTAGGAGGGGGGCGAAGGAAGGTAAATAGAAAGAGAGAGAAAGAAAACACAATTTTATTGCCATTGTTGTGTGTGTGTGTGTGTGTGTGTATGTATGTGTGTGTGTACAGTTATTTTTTTCTTTTTGTTTACTTTAGTGCAAAGATACGATGAAGATTCATGTTAAACTATTAAAATAAATCACATACAGATACGAAATAGATAAAGTTCAAAATCAACTAAAACGATTATATACATACATATGTACATATGCATTAGTGCATGTATGTAAACAAATACAATTTACAAATCGAAAAGAGGGCAAATTTAAATTAATTAATAAGATCTGTGTTTTGTGTGCTCTGTTTGCCTTTGTATGTGTAGGTGGTAGGTGTTGTATATATATATATATATATATATACATATACATATGTATATACACGTATGCGTATGTGTGAGAATATGCGTGAGAAACAAAAACGAAAACAAGATGGCTACTTTGGCAATACGATCCACATACTATTCTTATCAGCAACAGCAAGAATAACAGAATAACAACAACAACGACAACAACAACAACATGTCAGAGGAACGTGTGCGTGTTTGTAAGGGACGGGGGGCGAAGGGGAGGGGGTCGCTGCTAGTCGAATAGAAGGAAACAAGTGTGCAACGCCAACCAGCATGGCCAATTAACAGTTAACAGCTGCAGTCAGAGACAAACATTAAATCCAACACTTTCTGCGCTCTCTAAATTCCGAAAAATTTTATATTGAAAGAAATGATTAACATCGTTTGAGGGTGGATGGGGGAGTGGTGGGGAGGGGTAGGTAATCGTATTTCTAATTTTAGTTGCTAGTTGCTATTTACCTGGCAAATTATTAACATAGCCGCCATCCAGCAGAAGATGTCCATCTTGTGGATCACATAACGGCGGCATATAGCCGCTGAGTGACATTGAGGAGCGCACAAAACGCCACAGAGATCCTGCGACAGATTTTTTTTTTTTTTTTTTTTTTTGCAGGTGAGCGAGCATTGTTATGTAAATGTTTGTGTGTGTGAGTGTGAGTGTGAGTGTATGTGTATGTGTGTGGGAAGAGAAATAGAGAGAGAGAGAGGGAGAGAGAGAGAGAAACAGCTTTGAGTTTTGAGTTTGGTGAAGGCGAGCGAATGAAAATTAAAAACCAATCACATATCACGTTCATGAATTAGAATTTGTTTTATATTATTTTTGATCGAATTGGCAGCAGCGGGTTAGTTCTAGCCAAGAGACACCAACACGAACGCACAACATACATATACACATATATATGTAGAAGACAATGAAAGAGACAACGTGGAGGCTGACAATAAACAAAAAAAGAAAAACACACACACACACACACACACACACACACACGCATAGAGCAATAACATCTTGGAGAGAAGCTCGGTGAGTCTCCAATTGGGCGACACATTAAGGAGGGGAAATTTGTCTCTTTTGTGGAGAGTCGAGTGCGTCAGTGCCTCTCTTTAAAGTGTGCAGCAAATGTATGTACGAGTGTATGTATGAATGTGTGTGTGTGTGTGTGTGTGTGTGTGTGTGTGTGTGTGTGTGTGTGTGTCTTTTTGTTTGTCCTACAAGCTACATACACACATACATATGTGTACAAAAAGGCTCAAACACCAAACCAAAAACCAAATATTATGCACAAACTATATATATATATAATAAAATTAAATAAACTAAAAGAAAGCAATTGAAAGCATTAAGAATTAAAATAAAACAAAAGAAGCAAGAAAAAAGCACACAAAGCATCATCATTATAAGTGAAAGCAGCTTAAGCTAAAAGAAAGCGTATGAATCTTAATTAAGCACCTAAATGCGTTGGTGAGCGAGAGCGGTAGCGGGAGGTAGAGGTAGAGGTAGGGGGAGAGAGAGAGAGATAGCAACAGCAGATGGATGGAGATGTGTGGGATGATGAATGGATGCAGCACTCACCGTTGGTGTGAATGCGATGGCAGCTGGCGGTTATGTCGGTGGTGAGCGTAAAATACGGTATCCATAGATCCTCGATGGTAACATCCCCAAAGGTGTCGTGTATGGTCTTGTTGAACTCACGGCCAGAGAACATCGATGTGATTGGATACGTTAAGTCCAACAGTTGGAGGAACCATTTTGTCATTTTCTGCATAAACAACATACATATAACAATAAAATTGATAAGTATTCAACAACTAAGAATATATAATATGTATGATATATATACGATATGTATACTCTAATTGTATTGCCGCTTTAAAATGATCAACAATATATGTACTCTATGGGATCGGCGACGTTTCCTTCTGCCTGTTACATACTCAAGCAGTTCAGAAGGATTTATGCTAATGTTAATGTTAATGCTAAAGTTAACATAATCATAAGCAGGCCGTTAACATACTTTTGATTCAAAAGAATTTTAATATGCTAAAAAAAACAATTAACATAATGCAAATGTTAATGTTAATGCTAATTTTAACATAATCATAAGCAGGCCGTTAACATACTTTTGATTCAAAAGAATTTTAATATGCTAAAAAAAACAATTAACATAATGCAAATGTTAATGTTAATGCTAATTTTAACATAATCATAAGCGGGCTGTTAACATACTTTTGACCATTCGCGCGCCTTTTGCGTGACGGTGGTAATGTTGCGCTCCGAACACCAGAGGGCGCCCATTAGGGCGCCAATGCTGACACCTCCGACCATATCAATTGGTATACCAGCCTCCTGTATGGCCTTGAGCATGCCGATGTGTGCGGCGCCACGTGCACCGCCGCCGCCCAAAACGAGTCCAATCGAATTGCCCGTTAGCCAGCGGGCAAGACGCGAGAAATCGGAATGCATATTGGGCTCGGATAGCAGCACGCGACTATAGAGATCGTTCTATAAATACAAAAGAAGAAGAAGAAGAAGAAGATGAGACAGACACATTTAAAAAGGATTCGATTCGATTTGACGTACAATGCGATATTGGCTTTTGCGTGTGAAGATGCGCTTGACGCAAAGGACATGATGATGCTTGGTCACCCAGGGCCGGGCATTTAGCCAGCGGAGCGTATTCGCCGGCTTCGCATTCGTCGTCTCCGGATAGAGGAGGACCAGTTCCTTTTGTGTTCGCATCGCCAGCTTGTCGATCTCACGCTCGAATTTACCAACCAAATGCGAACGCTCCCCGAGGCCGACAATTAAAATGACATCCGCCTGCCGCATGCAACGCTGTGTCCATGGACTCAGCGAGCTGTTGCACTGATACAATGTGATTATATTCCGGTCCTCCTGCTGGGCCAGCCACGAAGTCAAACGGTATTCGTTCGCCGCATCAAAGATGTTGAGGCCCAACTGATTGCCAACCACTTCCGAGGTCAGACGCAGCACAGGACCTGCAAATCGAATCGTGGACGGGGCACATGATCGATAACGAAATGGATATGTGAAATGGTTATTTTGTTGTTTTCTTTTTACTCTGATACCGAGCGAGTTTAATATTTTAGATTGCAGGAAATCGATCAACTCGATAAGCGTAAATCGATAAATCGATAATGCTTATCTGCTACAATTTTAAAGATAGAGTCACCAAACTTGGAAGGTATATTTCAGACCACGCCCATCTACCATCTCTAATCGGAAATGCGCGCATTTTCCACACACCTTTTCCGATATACCCGATGTGTGTAAATTGATAAAACCATATATCTCACATAATTGGATAGCTAGGATCGCCAAATGTGAACTGTATACTGCTAATAACAGCCGCTATTTCAGGCTTAAAGCTAGCTTAAACTTAAAAGGCAAATTACTAGGAACCTCCTGCTCCGGCCAAACCTGGAGCCCATCCTTCACAGATGGTTATTTGCTGACTATAGCCACCCTTGTGCTGTTGCACCTGGTATCAGAAGACCTGGTATTGATGATCAGTATTAGGGTGCTTACCAATGGCGCACAGCGAATGGTATAGCTCGTAGGTGAAGGGCGTGAGGGGCACATCGTCGGTGATGGGCACCAGGGCGACCGTGGAATACTTGTGCGTGACCGGATTGGCCTCGACCGGTGTCCCGTACGCATTGCTGCCCCGCGTCTGCATCGAGCCGAGAAACCGATGACTGAGAAAACTGATCAGACGGGTGACGACAATCGGATAGCGCAACTTGATCGCATTGAACAGTCCCTCCGGCAGCTTGGCCAGCTCCGAGTCACGCACCGCCATCACTGTCGTCGTACGCGACGTTTCCGTTATCATTTCAACGATGCCGACGAGATCACCCTTGCCATATTCACCGACGATTTCCTTTTTGCCATTCGGTTGCGTGATGACGGAACGCATGCGTCCGCTCAGGACAATATAGGTGCTGTCACTGCTCTCGTCCTGCCGATAGACGGCACGTCCCGACTCCAGGAATATCCAGTCGAGGGCATAGTCACACTGACGCACCAGCGGCGACAGACGACGCACAACCCCATTGCCCAGATCGAGAACGATGCGCGGCCGCTGACGCATTATTCTGCAAAAGAGAGCGAGAGAGAGAGAGAGAGATTGAGCGGATATCGGATAATGGGGACTCCATTGGGTAGTCGCTACTCACTGATAGATCGCGGCACGGCGTATAAAGGCAACGCGACTATTGTTCCTCGAACGGATCGTATAGGCGCTCGCCTCGCCGGTGAGCATCGCCAGGCCGCCCACAATCTCGCCGGGGTGCACAAAATGGATGAGCACCTCGGGCTTGGCCTCCTGCTTGGCGCTGGCACGCGTCGCATCCGCATTGCTCTGATAGACGGCCAAGATGCCGGTCATAACGAACCAGATGCACACATCGTCCGCATTGCCCTCGGTGATTAGAGTCACGTTCGGTTCGAGTTCACGGACAACAACAAATGGTTCTATGATGTGGGCATCCTCCTCACCGAGTCCCAGCTCACGACGCAGACTGTCAACGGCCGAGGACTGCACCAGCCGCTGATCGATCGTAGTGGGACCGGACGCTGGACTGGCTCCGGCAGCATCACTCGCATGCGTCGCGGAATTGCGTCGTGATGAACTGAAGGATTGTTGCTGCTGCTGTTGCTGCTGATAATGGTATAGATCAATGTAGGGCGCATCGCCATGCATCTCGTGATAGTGCAGGGTATTGGCATTGGGATTGGGATCCGGATCGGATAATGTGTGCTCCTCGCGCGACAAACGCTTCGTGGGCGATGTTGGTGTCCTTGTCATGCCCGGCGGACGTGACTGTGTTGGCTGCGATGTCTGCGACTGCGCGTTGCTAACTGTTTGTCCAGTGGCCACCGGATTGCTGCTATTCTTGTTCCGCATATGGTTCTGGACGAGCTCAGCATTGAGGCCCAAATAGTTGCGAAGCGCTGTGAAGAGCACACGCTGCAGCCGGATCATTATCACCTGGATGACACGGATCATCACATCCGGATTCTCTTCAAACACCTCCTCGAAGGCCTGCCCCAAAAATGTATGCATATAATTGAAGAAGAAGAAGAAGGAGTAATTAGTATTCGTATTAATTTAATTCATTTAATTACAAGCGAAAAACGTGAAAAACCCTTTTCTATATACCCAATGAAACTATCGAAAATGGATACAAAAGGGTATACAAGTTTTGTGCTTGAGTATGTAACAGGCAGAAGGAGGCATCTCTGACCCCTTCAAGTATATATATATATATTCTTGATCAGGTTCAACAGCCGTATCTCAGAGACCATAAAAGCTAAAGATTTCATTTTGAATATATGTTTTCGTATACCTCGCACAGATCAAGTTTGCTTCATTTAATCGATACCTATTTATCGATACATATTTAACAGCTGGGATCAGATCATATCGTAGTCGTGATCAGTCTGACTACTGAATTCTTACTGGGATTCATTTCAATTTCAATATTGAATTTTACTTTTTAAATTCGTTTAGTTTCTACTTTTTGTATTATTTTTTTCTATTCAGAATTTAGTTTGGTCATTAAATAAATAACAAAACAAAATAAATAAATAAATGAGTGCTGTTCGAGCGAGTTCTCGACTAGGACATACCCTGGGAAAAATGGTTAAATTAACTCGTCTGCCATACAGCTGATGTGGTCGGCTTTCTGTAGACTGTTACATACTGTTCGACAACTTCAGCATACCCTCTATTTACGCCCAGTTTCAATGAGTACAGGGTATTAGCGATAGTTTGCAATCACGAATGAAATGCCAATGGGAATGGGGCAAAGCTGGTCGGTTGTCTTACCTGCATGGGCAGCCGAATGACGACCGATTTCTCGATGGCCTTGGCCGTAACGGTTTTGTAGTAGCTTGGGTTGCCCGACAGGACATCAATGAAGCTGAGGAGCGAGGTGACAGACTCACCCTTGCGCACCGTTTTCAGTGAAAGTTTGCTGCCATCGGCATTGCAAATGTACACATTGATCATACCGGACTGTACGATATAGACACTGTCATCGGGATCGGTGATCTTGAACAGATAATCGCCGGCCATTAGCTGCAGGATTTGGGTATGTTTGCAGAGCTTCAGAAAGATCGGCTTCTCGAAATGCCCAAAGATGCGTATACTCTGGAGCATATAGAGTGCATCCGGCGGCACACGATCGCTGCCCTCGCTTGTCTCCTCCAGATATTCGGCCGGTGGCTCCACCGTCTTCATCTCCAGCGGCCGATTCTCGCGCTGCAGCTGCAGTATTCGTCGGGCGAAACGCATAACGGCCCGTCGCTTGTAGCCCTTCCCGCTGCTGTACATCTGTCCGCTCACGTTCTTCATTTTGCGCAGCATCCGGCGGCCATAGAAGAGCATCTTGTCACGTTTCCGAAACCGCAAGCCTCGATGATCGACACCCGTCGCCGCCGAGGTCACCGCACTCAGCGATCGGGCAATCTCATCCCGGAGACGGAGACGTGCCAAACGTTTAGAGTACAGGAACCACACGATTAACAGCACTCCGAGCAAAAACAGAGCGCCGTACCAGTACATCTGTAATCGATATAATGGAAATAACAGTTATCAATAACAATGATAACGCAAGGAGTGTTTCAGTGTGTTACTCAGCAATCGAACTAGAATCAGTGTTAAGGCCTCTTTGCAGATTAAAAACAAAATATCGTTTGTGGAACCTAAAAAAAACTTGGAAAAGATGTGCTGAGTGCCAAACAACATGACTTAATTAATTTTCTCGCCTCTACTCTCTTTATTTAAGACACATTTTCCTTAATATTTCAAATCATCTTCTTTCCCACAATTTACTTTTGCTATTTCGATGCACTTGTTGCTTTCATCTGGATTTAATGATTATATATATGAAATACATTATTTTTGCACTGTCGGACAGCTGTTCCCAAAATCCACACAGCTTAACAGTGGGTTAACAGTGTGGATTTCATTTTAGCGGTTTTTAAGCAAAACCAAAATAAGACAATTTTTGAAGAGTGGACCAATGCATTTAATATCATTGCCTACACACATAAATGATAGTCATGTCTTTTAAATATGTAGCTTCAGAACTAAGATACGTGAATATTTCAACTCGACTGGGCTGATATTGATCGGGAATACATATATATTAATATATACATACATACACATATGGACTTTAACGCGTTACACATTTTGTCACAATATTAAAACACCTGCAACACTCTCTATACACACACACACACACACACATGCATATGCATATTTGCCATCTCTCATTTCAAGCACAAGCTAAAACTTATGCATATGAGCAGAGCGCTTTAACAGCCTCACTCAATCTTACTTACTCAATCATTCTCTTACAAGCGCACACTCTCTCTCTCTCTCTATCTCTCTCTCTCACACATACGCACGTCTTCCTTTGAATTGACATTTTTTTTTGCATGCAGTCGCTCAATGTTTATGTTAATGTTGACGTCGCTTCGCTGTCAATACTTGTTGTTGCTATTGCTTTTGCTGTTATGCATGCCGCTGCCTTTCCGCATTCGCTGCTGCGTCTGCTGCTGCTACTATAGTTGTTATTGTTGATATTTGTTTATGATTTATTTTTGTAACAGGTTTCAGTGTTCAAGTGCGGCAAATATAAATCAAAACAACTGAGGCAGAGGCATAGCAAATTCAAATTGGAATTGCCGTAGACGCAATTATAAAACAACAATGGCAACAATAAAGATTGATAATTTTGTGGCCGATGGTCTTATTTTCAATTAATTTCAAAAAATCGTAACAGGTGCTTTTACCAGCTGCTGCTGACGTCGCAGTCACGATAACACAATTGTCTAAATAACTGCGATTTCTTTGTACAGTACAAATACACATACATACATACATATGTGAGTAACTGGTATGCACGTATCATGTATGTGTGTGTGTGAAGTATTCACACGCACTTGCCATCAGTCTTTTATTCCTTATGCCTTATACTTTGCATGTGTCCAGTGAAACGGGTATGCCGAAGTTATGTGCACGCAAGAAGAACAATCAAACATGTATATATATATATATATATATATATATATATATATATTTATATCAGCAAAACAACTAGAGATTCGAAATGTGACTTGATTAACGATACTTTTCTCTTTATACAAAAAATTGAAGTTCTTGGTTCTATTGTAGGGTATTTCATGGCTCTCACACCCAACAACAAAAATGCGCTGTTGTTGTTATTATTGTCTTTTTGGATCAACGCCTGGCAACAAGTCACAAGGCAAAAGCAAAACACAACAAAAGAAGAAACAGATAAAAAAAAGAAGAAGACAGTTCCCAATTGATTTGGCCCCAAGAGGTTAATTGAATTATTGTAAACTGATTTTGACTGGAGCAGTGGGGGATTGTGGGTGGTGGTGGGTGGTTTTTGGTTTATCTACACGTGCACGTTATTTAACGGAAAAACAAAATCCCAATGACTAATCAAAATTGTAATCAGTTATAAGCTAAGCACTCTTGTTGCGCTTTCGGGGTCAAACTTTAAGTTATTGTAAGATAAGAAAGAAAACACACACACATAGAAAGAGAGAGAGACAGTCAAATCTATGCATGCATGTGCGAACATGTTTACATAAGAAGGTTAGCAGCTTTTTTTTTCTGTCTGCGAATCAAAATCAAAGCAAGCGAACGTTTATGTTGACGGAAGTGTGGGCAAAAAAATAAAAATATGAAGAAAAAAAATGCCAAGCAGACACACGCATACACACACACGTATATGGCTTGCGCGTGTGATAGCCTAAAAGATCTTTTGTATCGAGATGAAATGATAATCACCCAGCAGCAACAACTACAACGACAGCTAGAACTATATGCTTGGTACACTGGCAGTAACAAAAATATGTACATCCATTATGAGATGTACAATTTTGAAAAGTAAATATTTAAAAGTGAGAACTTTGCCAGTTTGTAATCAATAAAAAACTGCGTACATAATTTATAAGCTTCACGCATGGGCGGCTCGTAAATGTTTAACATAACAATTGATTGTCCGCTGTTAAATAAAGGAGTCGGATTTGGGTACATGTGTACCACACTGTGTAAATGCCTATGGGAAAGTAACAGTAAGAGTAGCTGTTAAGGCACGTGCAATGATCAGAATTTTTTTCTTCCTTTCGTCAAGACACAAACCAAATATCCTGCCCGTAACATGAGTCATGACGAGCCCCCTTTCCCCCACACAATACAATCGGCACTATGACAAATAAACAAAGAAAAAAACACAAAACGATGTTTGCTTTATTTGACAGCTGTGTGTGTGTGTGTGAGATGTATGTGTGTATGAATGTTGTAGACTTACCGCTGCTGCGATTTGCTTGGACACATATTGATACCAGGCTTCGGAGAATATTGTATTATAACAGCCGGTGGCGCTCGCACGGAGCAGCTCCAGGGCATCCATCTGTTCCTCCTGTTCTTATTGTTGTTGTTGATCGCCTTTGCTCGCCTAAACGGGTCGTCCGAGTTGTTGATATTGAAAATGCGGAAATGCTTTTACAATAGTTGTTTGCTGTTTTCCTAATTTTTATTTTTTTGTGACCACCCCCGCCAAATCACACACAAAACGTTTGACAGCGAGCAAGCGGTAGATAGACGGAGAAAGAGAGAGCGACAGACAGAGACGGAGCGAGGTAGTGTGACAAGAGAACGTTTTGTTATTGTTGTTTTGCTACGTTCTCGGCTGCGACCGCTGCAGTTGTTGTTGTTGTTGTTGTTGCTTTACTTTGTTGAATGCTGTGTGCACTTGGGTTTGTGCATTGGATATTAGCTGTGTCCAAACACCCTCTTGACACAGCACACAGTACACAATTGTAGATTTGAGCGTTTTTTTTTTATACGTATGACGTACATATACATACGCATACACACATACGTATGTGCGTGTGTGTGTGTATAGATTATTTATTTGCTTTGTGCAGTTCTTGGTATTATTTGTTTTTTTGTTTTATTGTATTGCACGCGCCATCCTCACGCATTCAATGTTGGTTGTTGTTGTTTGAGGCGTTCCCCCGCCCCAATACCCCTTTCCGGTTGGGCTGCTTATCACCGAGAGTGCAACAAAAAAAAAATATAACAAAAAAAAATCAAAATATATAATAAAAAAAATATGCTCGACAAAGATTGTTTGCTTGTTTTTGTTTTTTCTGTTTGTTGGCCCTCTCTCTCACTCTCTCACACTTGCGTTGTGAGGCAATTTTGATTTCTAAATTAAAGTAAAGTAAACTAAAATAAACTGGCCAAAACAGAAGGGAATCAGCGTCAAATGCGTATTTTGTTCTGTTGAAAAGCGTTGCAAGTAGTTGTTCTCGGTGTCCACAACACAACACGAAACACAACGTACACCGTATCCGCCACACACAATATAATTTGGTTCTCGAAAAATTCAGATTTAAGTTAACTTAAGCATTATTCTGCTTCGATTTTGATTCGCGTTGTTCTGGTTCTGTTTCTGGCTGTGTGACCAGCCTGTCAACTTGACTTGCCTGCTGTGCAACAGCTGTTAACCACACACACTCACATACACTCACACACATCTCACACACCCATGCATACAGGCATTCACATTAACATTGGTGCTGCCAACTTGGTGACAAGCGCGTTGACAAGTCTCTGTTACAAATTCGAAACGATTAACAGTTGACTGCAATTTGCTATTTGTCTTGTTATTTTTTTGTTTCTCGTTTGGTTAATTTCTTTTAATTGTATGTATTTGTTTTTTTTTTTGCACTGCTCATAATTGACTTATTTAAAATTTCTGAAAATCACACGGCATGCAATTCACATATTCTTTAACTTTGAAAATATGCAGTGATTAACAACTGTAACATTTTTGTGCATATTATGTGTGTACGTGTGTGTGTGTGTGTTCGCGCGCGTGTGTGTGTGGGCTATTATAAATATTAATGGATTGTTTATTTAAGGATTTGGTACGGCTAAGCCGTCTGCAGCGCAAATCTTCGAACGACGGTGAAATCTGCAGCTGCACTTTTAGAGATGAGCGAGTGACACGACAACGATTTATAATTAATAATGCCACAATTAACAGAGCTGACTTGAAGCAAGAAAATCAAGAGAAAAACAAATAAAATTGTGGAGTGTAAATTTTTTTAAAATAATATATTAATACGATTTCCGTTTGCATATTTAAATAATTCAATTTACAAATTGTGGCTCGTGTTTGACTCGTGTTAAATTACAAAAAAAAAATTCGCCTTTCGCGGCCATTTCTAGCTTGCAGACATTCAGACATTTTGGCTTTTAACACACTCTCATTACGTTCGAAAAGTCCGAACCGAAAAGTAACGTGCCAAATGGATGTAATGAAAAGCAATAACGCTAATGCCGAGTGCATCCAAAAAGAAATACATATGTAGATTGGATGGGCGGCTGGATGGATGGATGGGTGCATGATGCATTCAAGAAATTAACAGAGCATGGCGCCAGGTTGAGTTTGCCAAGCATGTTAAGTAGTCGATTGCAGTTGGCACGTTAGGCTGGCTGGTTGGCTACTTCATCTACTAATTTGGCTTGTAGGGATAGCTGTAAACCAAATGGCGTGGCGTCAGTTATCTAGCGGCAATTCGTCAAGTTCAAGTTATGCGCATTTCCTTTGCCCATTTACCGTTACAAAAGTTGTATTTATTTTTATTTATTTTTTTTTTCAAATCAACGTCCTAACAGCACTTTCGCCAAGTTGGCAAGACTTGCCACAGTGCACAATGTTAATTAACAGTCCGATATAACATGTGTGTAGAAGACACTGTTAATTGACGTTAGCAGTATCGAAATAAGTTTGCAAAATTGCGTGTACTTAACTAAAGTTACTCGTCTCGTTTTTACGTTAACGTTGCTACGCGTCTTGCGTTTAATTGTGAGGATTTTTCATATGCATTGGCTCTTGTAAATGGCATACACATATTTGTGATGCTCAAAATTGCGTTAACAGACGTGCTGCGCTAACAGCCCATTAGCATTATGTTAGAAAGCGGTTCGATTTAAATTGTCTATGGCTCTGGCAACGGGTTTTCATTCCAATTTGAGAGCAAGTCGTGAGCGGTTGTGTTCTTTATCCGAATCATTGTGGTCCTATTTGTGCGCGCATGCGTCTGTCAGCTAATTTGAAAAAATCGTGAAAAAATCCTTTTGCCATACAAAAAAAAAGAAACGCACACACACACGAGTGTGAATAGGCGCGCCAGCAGAAAAAATCAAAAGCATTCAATTCGAAAAAAAAAACAGAAATTAAATACTTACCAATTTAATTTACCTGAGAAAAAGCAATCAACATATATATATATTTTTAATAATTATCGTCTGTGATTTGTTTACGTTTTTTTTCTGATTTTTTAACTGTGAGTGGAACTCGAACTGCGGCCAAACTTACTTTGTTCTTCAATTCAACTAAATTCGTTTTGGAGAAGTGAAGGGTGCTACAGACTTACACATACACACGCACGCACGCACACCATACACACACACACACACACACAGAGAGAGAGAGAGCGCGCGAATACAACGTAGTAGTTGAAACACCGGCAAAAGCAAAAGAGGAGCGCAAATAGAAAACGACAAAGAAAGAAAAACTAAAGCTTAACGAAAGCGGAGCAAAGGTAAAGAGAAAGAGCGTCAAGGAGACACAGAGATATAGAGAGCGAGAGAGAGACCGGTCATTCAAAGGATAACAAGCAGAAGCGACCATTTAAAACGGTAATTTAACAACAACAAGAAACCAAAATCCAACAACAAAAATATCAGCGAGGCTCAGCGAACAACAAAGAAAGTAAGTGAATTCCTTTCAACATGCCTTGCCTCCAAACATGGCACCAAATGCATTCCCAGCCCAACTCTTCTTCTCTTTAACACACACACATACACATATATATGTGTATATATACATACACACACACACACACACACACACACACACACACACAACACAGAGACACGTATATACATACATTTCTTTCTTTCTCGTTATCTCGTTCTTGCTCCAGTTGCAGGTGTAAGCGCTTCAAGTTTGAAGCTTGCTTCATCTTTGCTTTTGCCCCGTCGTAAAATTTGTGGCAGCTTCATTTCATAGGTTTTGATTATCAGCTTCTTCTCATTTTCTTCGGCTTTGTCTGCTGCTCTTGCTTCTTGGCTTGCTGTTGGCATTGTTTTTTCCGCGGCTCGTTGTTGACTTTTCCAACTATGGCTAATTGCTTTGACATTGGCATTCACTGCCATCATTAAGCTCGCTCTTCCGCTTGTTCTCTCTAGCATGCTCTCTCCCTCTCTGTGTGTCTCTCTATCAGCGTCGGCCAGATGAGTGATGATTACCTGCAAATTTCTCTGCTTCTTGTTCATTATCATCTTGCTTTCTTGTTCTTGGTCTCAATCAAAGACAGCACGCAAAAGCTAACAGATGTAACACGCACCCTAACACCGTTCACCGCGCACACACATACACACACACACATTGTATGTACGTGTGTATATATACATTCCTAACTGTTCTTGTCAATCAATTTGTTGGCTGGCGCTCTTTAACCGAGACATTCGCATTTTATTAACTGTAGATTGCGCTGATTCTGATTCTCAACTGCAGCAGCATCTAATGTCAACTTTCAGTGCTGAGCGCTTAGCCTTTATTTCTCTGGCTTGAATTTTAAGCGTTTTCTTTTTTCCTGTACGTATTTTCCTTTGTTCCTTTGGAAAAAAAAACAGGAGAATTTCGTGTGTATCTCTTGTTCTCCATTCTGCGCCTGCTGCCATTGCTGCTGTTGGGCGTGTGCTTTATGCGACGACACCACGCCCACCCCCTGCTGCTGCGTTTTCGTTTCAGCTTCATTTTGCACGCACGCCGTCGTTCTCCGTTCTCCGTTCTCCCTTGCCTCCCCCATCCTGCCACTGCCGCGGCTGCTGCTGCTGGCAAATCAATAACTCTCCAACAGGATTTGCATTCGAGCCGTAGCAATTAGCAATTTGTATGCCAGACAATATATGCTGTGCTACCTTCACCCCACTCCCCCACCTCTACTGAGTCACGTTCGCTTGCATATATATGTATGTAAACATGTGTGTGTGTGTGCGTGCGAGTGTGTATGTGTCTTCGACTTGAGTTTGGATTGCATTGTCAACCCAACGATTTTAGCTCGAATCGAATGCTTCCGTTGTGCGCCGGAAATCAGGTATATATATATATACACACACATACACACGCGAATACGCTTCACTTGACTTTAGTGCTGGAAGAGAAGCCCCATTGTCGCCAGACAGAATCGTCTTCTGGCTCAAGACAATAATGCACAAGCCATATTGCAGTGGGCCCTCAATAGAATGAATCATGAATTGCTTTTGTCTTTTTTTGTAATAAACACAAGTGCAGCTGTACATTTAAAGATGAGTCTCTATTTTCTCGCAAATAAAATGAAAAACGCCTAATTTATAAATTAAATTTTTCAATTTGATTTAGTTTGGTTAAAGGTAAAGCATGACACGAAAGGAGCAACGCCTAAGATACAGATCTTAGTTAAAAATCTAATTTCAAGGATTTTCAATTTGCCAAGAAGCCTTTTTTTCTACAGTTGGGGATTTTATTTTATTTTATTGATGAAATCAAATAAATTAAGTAACAGTTTGAGTAGGCAGCGCTTTGATGAGTCATCAGAAATTATCATTTGTGTGAAACGAATGAGTAAGAAATATTTATAAGATTTCTGGAAGTAATTAAATGCAAAAAAAAAAATCCGAATCAGATCGAAAAACTCAACTTTCACATTTAAATTAAATGGAATTTTGGGCGTGGTTCGAGCATAATTCATGAATAATCATTAGGACGACGTCTACCAGCATTCAATTATGGGATCTTTTTTTATTTATCGATTCTGGGCTTATCATGGACAACATGGACAAATATCAATTCCAAGTTTTTACATTAGTGTTCATTTTATGTAGTGCACACTGTATGCGATGCATATGTTTTATTTATACATATGTCTATATATCAACACCACCCTCCACCCCCATCCCACTTCCATGACAGTTTTGGCCATCAAGTACAGCTGTCAGCTCAGCAGAACAGAAGAAAAAGAAGAACAGCAATAAGAACAACAACAAGAACAACAGCTGAAATAACCCAATAGAGCAAAACCAAAACGTGCATTTTACGCACAGTTTTTCCGATTACTTACAACCCGCATCCCGCACCCCGTATCCCTAAATGACGTCCCCTACCCGCATTATTATTTTCTGTATGTTGGTTTGGCTTATTGCATTCGCTTTCGATTTGCAAGCACATGAAATATGTATGCTTTTCTTAGCATATTTGGCATGCATTCGCATAACTTTTGAACTTTTTTGTTTTTTCTTTACACATTTTTGTGCGTCAGTGCAAAGCTTTTGGCTTAACCCTTTTCACGTTTGCGGTTTTTCTCTTCTTTTCATTTCTTATCTTCTCTATTGTTTTCTTCTGTTTTGTTTTGTGCCCGGTGGGTCTCGCTATCCCTCTCTTGCTCACACCCTTTCGCTCTTTGTTCTGCTGCTGCTGCTGAGTCACGTCTGGCTATTGTTGTTGTACTTTTGACTCCTTTTTTTTTGTCGTTTTCGCTTTCAACGCCGCAATTGGCTTCAAACTATGCTTGTGATTCGTTATATATATATAATATATATATATATATATGTGTGTGTGTGTGTATGTATATATTGTATATGCATAATTCAGTCAGCTATGATTGGTTTGCGTCTTTATCAATGCAACAACACACTTGCTGCATATCAAATCAGTGGCGCCTTTTTTTTTCATTGAATACATTTGTTGTGCTATTTTTGGATTATTGTCGCAGCCATCTTTGTTGCTGTGTCTTTGGCTTCCTTTTCCTCTTGCTTACAATAATCATAATAATTGATATGCTTTATGCTGCTGAACTCTGTGCGCAGTTCAATGCACCGCAATCTTTAGTGCACTTTACAACGTTGCCAGGCAGCATCAACAACCAACAAAAACAACAATTTCCGTTTGCCGATAAAACTCAAAAACTCTTTGACTTTTCTTTCTTTCTCGTTTCTCTCTCTCTCCCCCCTCTCTCCCACCGTAAATTTTGCTGCAATATAGCTGGCAGCTATGGCACTCGTGCGCTTTAGATTTACGCGCCCGCTTTAAAGTGCGCCCGTGGCCTTTATTGTCGTCGTCGTCATCGTGATCTTCAGCTTGAAGGAGGTGTCGTTGTAAATTCATTTTGTTCAAAATTGCCACACACACGAATACACACACATGTGCAAGTGCAAGTTCAGCTTAATGGGTTGAGCTGTTTCTTTTCAATATCGCAGTATAGATATTTGTCTGTCTGCTTGTCTGCATCTAAATATTAAGCAGCACTCGTCTTCGCCTTGTCGCCTTTTTACAGCCGTCATACGAAAAGATGTCTGCTATGTTATTTGCGGGGCTACAAAATATTTATGCTCATTGTTATTAAATATTTTTATACATTTTCTGCTACGCCTTTTATTAATGTGCATGCCTTCGCCTGGAGACTTTCTATGTATGTGTGTGTGTGTGTCTGTACGTAATTGATGCATAAATCATACCGAGTTGTAGTAATTTCAACGCTGCACAACAACAGTTAACTGTTTTGCTACAGATATGTAAATGGTGTGGAATAGGAGGGGAGGGAGGGTATGTATAAAGACAAAGAGAGATGTTTACATTTGAACAGTGCAACTCGACTAGAGTTATTTATGTGCTGCGTCCAATCAACCAAAGCAAAGCAAAACCAATCCAAGTTACAGACAAGATGCCAGCACCAACAACAACAGCTGAAGTTTTAACAGCACAGAGCGCAAAAATAAAAATTAAAAAAAAATATAAGTAAAACCCGAAATCGAAACTGTTTTTGTTCGCTTGCCTTGGCCATTTTTTAGTGGCTTTCATTGATTTCTCTAAATTTTTTATTTTAAGATCATTTCATATTGTGTGTGTGTTGGCTTGACTTGTTGATTTTGATTTTTTGATTGTTTCCAAAGATCAAACAAACTCAAGCAAAACCAACTGTAAATGCAGAAAGTAAAAAAAAAGCTCCGGTTCGCTATCTCTCTGTCTCTTTCTTGCTCTCTCTCATGCACCTACGATGCCGTCGTTCAACAAGTTCATTCACAATTTCCATTACAAATGAAGCGAACGTTGTTCTAACGGTTTTTGCCAAAAGTCGACGCTCCCTCCCTCTCTCTGTCTTGCTCTCTCTCAGTGCATCTGTTAATTTTTGACATCTTTGAAACTTTTACTTTTTCTCTTTTTTTCGTCCAATCAAAAAACAATTTGTTCATTCGTCGCGTAATAATTGATTACTGCACTTGTTTTAGGCGCTTTCTAAAAAAAAATTGCTGAAAACAAAACATGTTAAAGTGGGCTATGTGTGCGTATGTGTGTGTCGTCTTTATAATTGTACAATGTGTAATTATGAAAACAATTGGAAAGGTGCTGCTTGCGGGCAAAATAAAAATAAAAATGATTGCACCGTTTTTACTGTTTAATTGCGAGTCGATGGCTTGCTTTTTTAAGGCTTCAATTTCGCCGCCACAAAAACCGCAAGCCTGCATTATTATTTTTTTTCTTCTTTTTTTTTTTGTATATAAATAACAAGCATAACAATAATCAAGCAAAACGACAACAACAACAACTACAGCCTCGGACTAAGTATTATTAATCGCCCACAAGTTGTGCTGTTTCTTCTTGCTGCTGCTGGCATCGAAAATCTTTTGCATTTAACGAGTACTTTTCAAGTCTCGACATCGTTTTTGCATTCTTGACAGCCATAAAAAGTCCCAGTCGCAGCCATAGACACACAGCAATATGACCGAGAGGGAGAGAGAGACACAGGGACAGGGACAGGGACAGGGCGACACGCCCAACCCGCACAGTGGTGCCGTGCACCCATATATTAACTGTGTACCCAATATTTATCTATACGTGTGCACTCAAGGGCAGAAAAAACTTTTATTAGCCAGCGGTAATAAAATGTTAAGTGGCATGGCGTACCACAAAAAAAAAAAAAAATTAAAATGCAACTGAACCCAAAATACTCTAAATTCTAAAGAAGCATAAAATATCTTTCCATATTTTGTAATTTCACTTATATTTGATCTGAATATGGTGACAATTGCATAAAGGGCGGATTAAAAGTATTACATTAAATTTATCACTCCGTATGCACAGTGTAAAACTCTGTATTTTTCTAGGTGTTCTTCGACTTGCAAGTATTCGTTTATTTATGATTCTTCCAAAGTACCGCAAATTACATGGTGCATTTATAGAATGCGATTCATCGCAGCAGCTGCTTTGTGGTGGACCAGTGTGCAGTGTGATCCTTCTTCTGCCTTTCTTCACCCCATTCTGAGGCACCTGCACATATACACACATGCATATACATATACATATATGAATATATGTATGTATGAGTGTATACAATGCAAATGAGACGCTCGGCTGAGCAGCAGCAACAGCAGCAACTTGAAAGTTAAAAACGAAGACGTGGGCCACTCTAATATTTATATCTGCGTTTCTCCTTGCTGATGGCTCTATCTGTGCATCCGTACGTTTTTGTGTGTGTGTGTGTGTGTGTGAGAGTGAGTATTTTTAGAACGTTGTTGCTGCCTGCTTAAAAGTCGAGATTTGGAGCGTCAGAATGTGTCGTATTTTATTTTTTTCTTTATAATACGCGACGTCTCGTAAGACTGGCCAGCTAAGCTACATGACCATTGACAGCAAGCAGCTCACAATAAATTTATGTATGAATGTTTGCTTGCTTGTGTTGCTGCTGTTTCTAATTCTTCTAGTTCATCTTGTTGTTACAGTTAAAATATACCGTATGTTGTGTGCAGTAGAAGCAGCAAAAGCAGCAGCAGCAAACATTTATACATAAATTTATTGCGAGCTGTTTGCTGTCATTGATCATGTTAGCTTAGATGGCCAGCCTCACGAGACGTCGAGTATTAAACAAAAAAATTACGACACATGCTGTCGCTGATTTAGTTCAAATTGTATGCAGATTAGCTCCGCAAAGTCTTTCGTTCTCCGCTTTTCCCCACTTCAGCCCCTTCCCCATCCCATTCACCGTTGTCTAATTCCTTTCTTTCTTTCGCCTTATACAACATATGCATAATTGCAGCAGCAGCAGATGTTGATGAGTTCGCATTGTTTGAATCTGTGCGTGTGCTGTGCGTTTATCAGTTTACCGTTATCATTAACAAGCTACACACGCAGATGAGCGAAAGAGTGAGCGAGCTAGCAAATAAGCCGAGGCCACACATAATACGCAAAAAATACGAGAAAAAAATGTTGCTGCCTAGTGAAAGGTGTGTGCGATGCGATAAAATTTCATTAGATTTTACATTTTCATAATTTGCTAAAAGCTCATACACACACGCACGCACACACCCATGAATGTATTTATGTATGTATGTATATATGTGTGTATGTACATATAAACATGCAATCAATTTCATTTAATTAGATTGCGCTTAATAATGCCACACTCGTCCGTAAATATGGCAAGAGTCAATAATGTAATTTAATTGATTTGTGAGCAGCGCAGCAGCAGAAGCAATAACGTATCAAAGAAGAAGAAGCGGGCGACAGCGGTAAACTGCCCTGGCACTGATGCCACTCAATTTGATTGGGTTTGAGTGTATTTGTGTGTGTGTGTTTGTGTGTATGTGTTTGTGTGTAAATGAGTTGTCGACTGTTGATGAGCTGAGCTCTATTTGAAGATTGCAGCTGTAAACGCTGTTTTTCTTATTTTTTATTTGGTTTTGTTTCTTATTTCTCTTGTTGGTGTTCTTGATCTCGATTTTGTTATGACTACTGCGCTGCTTGTTGGTGTTCCGCATGGCTATTGTTGCCAACACCATTTGCAGTAATTGGCGCTGCTGTCGACTCTTCTTCTGCTAAACGAAATGCAACGGTGTTTAAACTGTTTAAGTCGCCACAATGCCTTTCTTTCCATTCTTGCATTCCAGGCTGCATATGTGTGTGTGTGTGTATGCATGTGTATGCGCTGCTCAAATTGGCATATGCATATATCCAATAGGAATTCCCATAGTATTCAATTTATTTCTACGGCAGGAGTTTCGCTTAAAACTTACTTTATCTCTACCGTATTGCACGGGTGCAAAATATCGATAATATAATATTGCTTAATGTACTTTTGGGTATAAATGAAATGGCGTTATTTGTATACTTTTTTACAATCGATATATATTTTTATATGTGGTTTGCTAATGTGCTGTTGTACAAATTATGTGGAAATTATCATTTAAAGAAAGCAATTAATTTTCCAACTAATTTCGACTATTTGCGAAACAGATTTCTAGAACTGGTGCTTATCGCATTTCAGGTTAACAAGAAAAATAGTATACATAAGGGGAAAGGGGATTTCTGCTGCTGCTGACGTTACAAGAAAACACCGATCATTGACTTCACTTTTTGCCAAAGCGTGAAATTTGGAGAGAGAAAGAAATCAACACCAACACACATACAAATACAAACACACACACACACACACACACACATACAGACACACATACACACACACATACACACACACATACACACACACATACACACACACATACACAAACACACAGCGCTTTTTTTTTTTTTAAGATGCCAGATTACCATAATCCATTAAGGTGCAAGTTTTCATTTTCATTTGCGCTTAATGTGATGTTAATCTGCCATCCGATTTGCTTTTGGCAAACATTACCTTTTTTTTTGCGTTTTGTTTTACTAGCATAGCCAACGCCTTATAATGAATGGAAATGAAAATCGTTTGGCCAAAATGGTCAGCCAACGCCTAAAAAAATGACAACAGCAGCAGCAAAACACACAGAAAAGGAGTCACACTTTGGGCGTCGCCTCCTTTATTTATCATGTACATTGCATATTTATATATATGATTGTTGTTTTTTCTTTTGTTTTTTCTTGCTGCTGCCAATCAGGCAGTGCAAGCAGCGCTCTCGGGCTTGGCTCGTTTCCCTTTTCTTTTTTTCTTTTTTTTTTTTTTTGCAGAATGAATGAGAAATGAAAACTAAGAACTACAGCAATATAATACAGCTGCGCACCTTTTGCCTACAGTTCTTGTCGTTCTTTGCCCACAATCAGTGTTGATCATTTGGCTTTTATTTAGTTGTGCCAAGTCTGGCTTGAATATTGCAGTTGCTGGTTGTTTAAAAAAAATTAATAAATACAATTTTAAAACAGATTCAAAATCAATTTGTTTCAACATAAAAGTAAATGATAAATAAATTATTTCGATTTGAGTTGAGCGGCAAATTTGACTTGTAGAAATTTGACTGTTTTAAGGCTGTTTGCAACACTGTTGCACATCAATAGCGTTTTTTTCTGTTAGGTGTGCTGCCTGTGCTCGCTCCGCACATAAAAAAGTACATAACTATCTGTTCCTGCATCTGGGCCGGCCCCACACACATACACACATCTAAATGTGAGTAACTTTTTACTGTCTCAGCCTGTCTTTAGCGTTGTTCCTCTTTTTGCGGCTTTTAGCCGGTTGAGTCATTCGAGTGATTCGCTAGCTCTGATTAGCAGGCACGCGTCACGCTAATGAGCCACACAGGCACACAGACACACACACACATGCATACAAGCATAAATAGCAGCAGTGATGGTAATAATGCAAAGCTGCTTTCCAAAATGTTCAACGTCCGCTTTGAAATTATCGAATTACTTTTGTATCGATTACACACTTAACATCGATGCTATGGCTGTATCGATTTTTAATTAACGTTGTCATGTTGACTATTTGAATTTGCCGTTGCTGCTGCTCCTGCTGCTGCTGAAGTTCAAGTCGAAGTCGAAATCGGAGTCAGATCTGGCAACATGTGTCGTCGTCGTCGTCGTCGTTGTCATCGTTGTCATCGTTGTTGTTGTCTTCGCTTCATGTAAAATCAACAGGCAAAGTCAGAGAAGAAGAAGAGGCCCATTGGCTTCATCTACGTTTCCTGTTCGACTTGGCGACATTGAAATAAATGGCAGACCAATATCATCAACGGGCCGCAGATATGTGCATACACATACTATAATATATATATATATAGATATATTGCCTGTTCTGCATGCATGGCACACATGGCAGTCAGACTGGCAGGCTGTCAGGCAGGCCACACACACACACACACATACACATACACACACATGCATATGTAAATTTTCTGGTCTGCACTTTACAGTGCCAGCAAAAAATGTAAACGACACTGCTATCAATTCAGAACTTACTTAAACAATGAATTCTGTCTTGGTTGAATGTGCTCTGCCTTTAAGATCTCTTTTTGTAAACCAAAAAAAAAATAAAATAAATAAAATATAAAAATTTTAAATTAAAGTTAAATTAAAATTCAAAATGAAAAAGAAAACAAATAAAGGATATAATAATGAAGCTAAATTAAAAAAAGCAGATTTGATGTCTTAGTCTTTTGAGGCCAAACAACAGGAAAGGCCAAGAAACTCAATAGTAACAGTAAACCTTCATTCATTAAATCACATTTCTAATTTTCCAACATTTTCAGACTGTTTCAAATTAGATTAGTGAAATGCCAAACCATTTTCGTAACGTAATATTTTGGGTTACATTTCCATTACACATTGTCTTATTGTCTCCCACATGGACAATGTATCTATAACTCTTTCTAATACGTTCTATTTGTTTATTCCACAGCAGAAGGCAACAACAGAGAAAGAGAGAGACAGAGAGAGACAGAGACAGAGAGAGATATATAGATTTTTAGCGGCAGTTGCCAATTGATAGAAAGTGACGGCATCACCATTGCTCCAATAAGCACCATGAACGGCCAGGGCTGTGAGCTGAACCACAGCAATGGCGACATCATCTCACAGAACCAACAGAAGGGCTGGTGGACCATCGGGCTGATCAACGGCCAGCACAAGTATATGACGGCCGAAACGTTCGGATTCAAGCTCAATGCGAATGGCGCCAGTCTCAAGAAGAAGCAGCTCTGGACACTGGAGCCATCCAACACCGGTGAAAGTGAGTTGATTTCAAAAAATAAAAACAAAAACCAAAAAAAAAATCCCGATTAACCAGCCATGACAACTTAAGTCCGCATTTAACTAACTACACCTTGTAAATCGGAATGTTAACAAAGTTTTTGTTATGAAATTCCATACAGCCAACAAAAAAAAAATAATCAAATTGGTCCAGAGTGGTGCTCGACTGAAAGATATCCTGGGGCTAGCTGTATTTATAGTTTGTATATATAGTTTGCTAATTGTAGTTTGTTCGATATGAAAAGTTTTACCCATTCACAATGAGCTTTCAAGAAAGCAAGTAAAAGTAAAACGGTATATTTGAGCGTCAATTTTTTGCGTAGAATTTGAACTTGATAATCGAGCCAAGAATCGCGTTTCCAACATCGAATGTAATATGGATCTAAAAGTCAAATCATGATTAGAAAGCCTTATTTTTTTTAAAGATCTGATCACTTATGAGAAAGTTATGTCTTTGTAAGAATTGTAAGAACTAGCCTATTTTGGGTATATCAATTTACATAGATCGGTGAATGGGGCGAAACGCCAGCCATATATATGTATATGTATATGTATATATATATATATTCCAAATTTATGTATATATTTATAGTGCATATATATGCATATTTATCGTCATTTGTATCTGTGCTGTTATCTCTTTGCCCATTGACGGATAAGCATATTAAATGAAATATCAGAAAAGGGAAATGGAAATTATACGTGTTGATTACAGTTGCCATTATTATTGTTGTTGTCGTCTTCTTCTTTTATGTTGGCATCATTATCAGGCTGGCATTTATCAGTTTATCAGGCTAGTTGCATTCCCATGACTCACTCAACTGGTGGCCATAAATCATTTGACTCGCTTATCACAATGATCATCTCTGTTTTTTGGTTTTTTAATTGCTTTGCTTTTGATTGCATACCCTACGTTGAATATAGCAGTTTTTCCGTATTGCATGCGACGCATTAAAGGATATTTTTCTTGAGAGTCCTTGTTGTGAAACAGCTGATCGGTTTAATTTTCTGTTTTCTTTTTTTGCGAAATGAATAACAAAACAAACACAGCCAATAAATAAGAAACAAATTTAGGAAAATTAAATTAATTGTATTTCTATATTTAGTTTTCAGCATTTAAATTAATAATCAGTTATAATTGTATTTTAAAATAGGCGCTTAGCTTTTTTACAATATCTGTCGAGTTTGTCGCATTAATATTGCCATACTTTTCAAAACATCGATATGGCAATCGATAATAAATCATCGCAAAAGACGCGAAATACTCGATGCTAAACGAATGTTTCCCTTATGGGAAAAGAATGTAAGAAGTATTGATAGTGGAATCTTTTAATGAGATTCCATTCGAAAAGCGTATTTGAATGTTGGTCTGCGTGTTGTGTATGTCATGTGTGTGTGTGTGTGTGTTAAACCACATAAATGATTTGGGAATAGCTTTAGCCACAGCTGCACTAATTTCACATGCAGTTAAAATAGAAAAAGAAAACACACAAAAGTAGAAGAAGGAGAAGAAGAGGCCGCAGTTTAACTGTGTTCATGTCCAACAAAGCAAGCAAAGTGTCTCACGAATTTGGCATCATTTATCAAGACGCCACGAGTTGCAATGACCACTGAGATTGCAATTGGAGTTGGAATGGAATTGGGTTTATGTATGTATGTATATATATATATATATATATGTATGTGATGGCCATCGATTGGTGATCTGGTTGCTGGTGCTGGTGCTGGAGCCGTTGACTGGCGTGCTGACCGAGCAAATATAATTAAAGCCAACCCGTTTGCCACTTGCCGCGACCCGTTACCAAAAGGCTTTTGCGGCTCTTTCTCTCCTGCTGCGGCTGCTGCTGCTGCTGGCAATTAATTAGAAATGTTTTCTCGAACGGTCCATTAAAAAATAGCTTATCCAAATGGAAAATTGAAATGACTCGATTCGGCTTGGCCAGCCACATGATGCAATCATAATATTAATGAGAACGAGCAGTTTCTGAATTGCTTAATAATCGACTTTTAGGCATACAAGAAAACAACGAACCAGCACCTATAAATACGATTGATTCGACCGAGTTACTCTTGACCATTTCACTCGCGCGCATTCTTCAAACGGCTTCGAACTATCGATAGGCAATTAAGCGTTGCATTGCAGCATTGCCAGCTGGGATTGTAGCATCGACATCAATGACAACGCTATCTGACAGCTGATTGGGCGCGACAATTTAAATTCAAAGTGTTTTTTGATACAGAGAGCGACATCTAGCGGAGCGCATGGAAAGCTGGCATGACGGAGACAATATTGAGTCCACAGGGGATGGCAGCAGTAGCAACTAGTGACTATTTTTATACACTACATTTTTGGGAAACTATAAAAAAAAAAAAACGAAGGCATTTTCCATCTTATATTGAATTGATTAAAAAAAAACAAGTAAACAGGTGCTAGTCGATGGAGTCCTGAACCCGAGTCTTTAACTATCAGCTTAAATAATAATATAATAAGTTGTTAATCATGTATCAATTTGTTCATGACCCATACAGGTATTATCTATTTACGATCTCATCTGAACAAATATCTATCGGTCGATCAGTTTGGCAACGTGCTCTGCGAGACGGAGGAACGGGATGCGGGCAGCCGTTTCCAGATCAGCATCAGTGAGGATGGCAGCGGTCGCTGGGCGCTTAAGAATGAGTCGCGCGGCTATTTCTTGGGCGGCACACCCGACAAACTCGATTGTACGGCCAAAACGCCAGCCGCCGGTGAATTTTGGACGGTACATTTGGCTGCCCGGCCCCAAGTGAATTTACGTTCGATTGGACGAAAGCGATTCGCACATTTGTCTGAATCTCAGGATGAGATTCATGTGGATGCCAATATACCCTGGGGCGAGGATACGCTCTTCACTCTCGAGTTTCGTGCCGACGAGGGCGGACGCTATGCCCTCCATACGTGCAATAACAAGTGAGAGAGAGAGAGAAAGAGGAGATTGATTTTAATTTTTAATTAATTATGCTTTTGCTGCAGATATCTGAATGCAAATGGTAAGCTGCAGGTGGTGTGCAACGAGGATTGTCTGTTCAGTGCCGAATACCATGGCGGCCATTTGGCATTGCGGGATCGTCAGGGTCAATATCTGTCGCCGATTGGGTCGAAGGCTGTGTTAAAGTCACGCTCGTCGACGGTGACACGGGATGAGCTGTTCTCGCTGGAGAGGATTCATTGCCGCAGGCATCGTTCATTGCCGGTCTCAATTTGCGTTATGTGAGCGTTAAGCAGGGCGTCGATGTGACCGCCAATCAGGACGAGGTGGCTGAGAATGAAACGTTCCAGCTGGAATATGATTGGTCGGCGCATCGTTGGGCATTGCGCACCACACAGGATCGCTATTGGTGCCTGTCAGCGGGTGGCGGCATTCAGGCCACCGGCAATCGTCGCTGTGCCGATGCTTTATTCGAGCTAATCTGGCATGGCGACGGCTCCTTGTCGTTCCGGGCCAACAATGGCAAGTTCTTGGCCACCAAGCGTTCGGGCCATTTGTTTGCCACCTCCGAGTCCATTGAGGAGATAACCAAGTTCTATTTCTATTTGATCAATCGGTGAGTGCCTGTCGCAGCGTAAAACAAGTGAGGATATTGCTCTGCGAAATACTCTGATACCAATAAGTAATTAGCAATAAGTGGATATAGCCAAGAAAGACCCATCTTTGAGGCAGAGTTTCCTAGTAATCTACCTGTTTCTTTATTGATCTTTAAGGGGAGTTATTAAGAGCAACAACATACTTTGCACACTTGGTGACTGCCGCTTAAAAATTGTGGAAGAAGCAAGCAGACATTTCCGATTTTGATGGGCGTGATTTGAGAATGCCCATAAGACTATCTGCGAAAGGGGTTATCAGCAAGCTTTCTTCGAAGTTTATCGTTTCTATCGACTTACACTGTCAGAGATATCGCTTTTGGCGATTAAGGGGGCTTACTGGTAGTATAGCTACCAAACCAAACAGAGGAGCTGTAAAATTGTGGGATATAAGCGGCTTTATCGATTTGCAATTATCGATTTTATGGCATATCTATAAAATCGATAATAGCAAATTGCCTCTAGTAGGAAATGGACTTAGCAGCGGCTGTAGACCAGAAGTGTGTTCCTAGTTTCTTAAGGCTTTAAGGCAGACAGACAGGCAGACAGACAGGCAGACAGACAGACAGACAGACAGACAGACAGACAGACAGACAGACAGACAGACAGACAGACAGACCGGCAGACAGACAGACAAAAGCATATATACTCTTGCTAGTAATTTCTTAAATTTTACTTAACTCTGTTGTGTACTCTTGGTATAATAGACCCATTCTGGTGCTGAAGTGCGAGCAGGGCTTTGTCGGCTATCGCACGCCCGGCAACCTTAAGCTGGAGTGCAACAAGGCCACGTATGAGACCATCCTGGTGGAGCGCGCCCAAAAGGGACTCGTCCATTTGAAGGCACACAGTGGCAAATATTGGCGCATCGATGGCGAAAGCATCTCCGTCGACTCGGATGCGCCCACCGATGGTTTCTTCTTGGAGTTGCGTGAGCCAACAAGGATTTGCATAAGGTAAGAGAGACCCAGCCACCCTTGGAATCAATCATCAATTGTCCCTTCTAAATCTAAAACGAATTTCAAGAAGATTTGTCACAATCACAAAATCTGCCCTGCCCGGTTTGGGTAACATTGGCTCCAATATTGAGGGGCAGATATGGGACTACAATTTGCTGATTCTGGTTTACAAATTGTATCGATTTGCACTTATCGATGTTATCGATTTGCTTGATTCAAACACTTTGCCTTCTTTGAATGAATGTCTTCGATAAATTGAATTTGAAATATTAACAATTTTCTCCATCGTCAACAGATCGCAGCAGGGAAAATATTTGGGCGCTACCAAAAATGGTGCCTTTAAGCTGCTGGACGATGGCACCGATTCAACCACCAATGGGAATTCTAAGTTCCAAGCATCCTTCCAATCTCCAAACTCCAATCTTCAATGATGCAAGAAGCACGTGTTTAGCAGCAATAACTACACCAATACCAACAACAACAACAACAACAACAACACGTATCAATTTTCAGAGTTTTAATAACGTGTAGACTATGTCAGAAAAGAAAAACAATTTTTTGAAGAAAAAAAAATCAAAAAAAAAAGCCAATCAAATATAAGGAAAAAACATTAAAAAAGATCCTAAAGAAAATCGCACAAAAAAAGTGTATCCTACGTGCAAATTAAAATCAAACTGCATGTTTATGTATGTACACACACATATACACATACACACTCACATATATATATATATATATATATATATACATATACATATACATATATATATGTATATTAAAAGGAATAATATATATTTATATATATAATATTATTATTATACACATCTAGTTGACGAGACAATTTTTTAAACAAGCCTATTTAGCTTTTTATACGTTTTTACAACAACAACAACAAATTTAGCGTAGAGAACAACAACAAGCAGGAACTGGAACTGGAACTGGAACAGGAACAATTTGTCACGAGTCCTTCCGTTTTTTTGAAAATATCAGCAACAAGCAAAGCAAAAAAAAAAAAAAGAAGTAAATCATTAACAATTATATATGGCAACATACATACACATCATACACACACACACACACACACACACACACACACACACACATACACACACACACTACATATATTTATTCGATTCGTAAAGCTTTTAAAAAGGGCGCTTAACTTAAAAAAAAGAAAAATTAATTAAAAAAAAAACAAAAGCAAAAAAAAAAGACAAAAATGTTGCCTAAAACCAACACATATATATTCCTATAAATTTATTTATATATTTATACATATTGATATATAAACAATAAAAACAAGCTCACACACCCACACACACACACACACACACACACACACACATTCACGCAATTTTATCATATATGCAAAACTTATTTTTAAGCGCAATAATATTATAAATAATAAAAATCAATCAAAAAAAACAAAAAAAAAACCAACTGAAGAATATGGAAAACTTTTGCAATATCCGATTTTTAAGCTAATCCAACTAAATACATAATACATACCTACATACATACATACATACATACATACATACATACTACATACATACATACATACATACATACATACATACATACATACATACATACATACTACATACATACATACATACATACATACATACATACATACATACATACATACATACATACATACATACATACATACACATACATATATTTATCACTTGTCATTATTTTTTGTTGAATATTTATTTTGATTATTACATAATACTTTTTTGTAATTTTTCTTTGTCACACGTTTTTATCTTTATATAACTGTTTTTTTTTGTTTTTTTACCATTTTGCACTCAAAGAAAACTTTAGTCGCTAAAACTAAAAGCTAAAAAAAAAAAAAAACTGAAATCATGTATGATAAAAATGATATAATATGAAATATATACATAACATATATACTATATAACCATTTACGATTATATGTATTTATTCCTCTCAATCCTCCTCAATTTCAGCAATCTAACAATTTTAGCGCACCAGTCTCCAAACTAATTCTCCAATCTGCCAATGTCAATTTGGCCCAGTTTACGAGCCTTATCTACACACATACATACAGACATACAAACATATATATATATATATACACATACAAAAGGGATCGATCAACTCAACGATTATTGTCTGTGTTCAGTGGCACTACGCAGTACTTGAAGCCAGATGCAAGAAGCCGTATATCCAGTCGAATCGAATCGAATCGAAACGAATCGAATTGGATTGGATTGAATTGGATTGGCAGTCACAGCTGCCGTTCGTCATCTGTTTTATGTTAACACATAAGTCGTGAATATATATATATATATATATAAATATATAATAAGTACTATTCACATACAATCTGTGTGTTCTGTCTGATTTAGATGTTTGTATGCTTGGATCTGGCTATAGCTATAGCTATTGCCGATCAGCCAATGTAGATCATGTGCATATGGAACGCAACGGCAACATTTTTGTAAGATTCCACACTCTTATTTAGCTGTTGCTGCTTGTAAACAATATTTTTTTTTTGGTTTTTTTTTTTTTTTTTCTTGGTTATTTTTTTTTTTTTTTTGATATTTTTCATGTTTGATATTTTTTCAATGATCTTTGCAAATGGCGCAGAAGCCAAAAACCATATAGATATCCCCATCCTCAACGCGATTCCAAGTTCATATTGAAAAGCAAATCAAATCGAATTCAATTCGACAGGCAACCGAAACGAGCGCATTTAAATTGATTGCGTTAAAGTGTATTAAAATCAAATAGAACTTTAGCAAATCTCCGGGCCTGAGAACTACATATATGTATGTATGTATGTATGCACGCATATAGCATCTGGACGGTATCACTGGGGGGCTGTAAAGATTGTGAGAATGTCCATGACTTGCCCATTTGACATTGAGATAAACGAAGTTTGGCATGTCCCAAGATCAGTCAGTTTTAAATATGCATTAGCTCTATGCATACTTATATATATATGTATATATAAACATATGTAGCCATACATATTTTGCATCACTTGGATTGGAATCTTGAAAGTTAATAATTTCAATTGACAAATTTCGAGGTGCTTTCGTAAAATGTTTTTAAGATTTCAATCATTTATTTCGAGTACTCCGATTGTCCTTGACAAGTATCGATAAAAGTTGCTGTAAAAATACCAATTTCTGGAAGTTATAATTCCAGTTCATGTTGGTTTAGTATCTATTAGTTTAGTTATCTATTTAAACAGATACAAATTGGACGATGAAAACTTGTATTGTTACATATTACTTTTATTTTAGTAATCGATTTTAATCGATGTTCGCCAACTGGAGAAAGTTATGGATCAAATGAAATAAACAAATGTATGATTCTATCCTTTCTTTACTCGGACATGATCGGTATATATACAGCGTTAATTAAATAAGTTAATTAATTACCAGTCAGCTAAGGTTTCTGCACCTCACCTTGCACCACCTGCATGTGTTGCACACGTATGCGTCGACAAATTTATCTTTATGCTTGCAAACAGAGCTGAAAAACATTTCTCTCAATCGTAATTCTAATTCAAATTTAGAAATTTAGGAGGGGGGGGGGTGGTCTGAGTTAGGGGTGCGCGGCTGGGGAGGGGTGGTTGTCAACTCGACGCCAAATTTGCCGCCATCAACTGACGCCGTCGTGACAAAATCATGCAAATATTTTAATTGCAATTTTTTTTCATTCGGTTAGCGTCGCGTTGGTTGCATTGCGCTGCATCGCATCGCATTTTACGTTACCTTAAAATTATAAGTAAAATTAACAATTTTTAATTGACTCTGAACATTAAAACAAGAACATGGCGGCGAGCTGCATTCAAAATGTTTCACCAAATTTTCATAATAAATTGCAAATTATTATTTTAGTTCCAATTCAAAACGACAAAGTCTATCCCGATTGCATCTCACAATATGCAACATTGGTTGGCAATATGAACGTAAAAACTAACTCCGATATATTTATTCGACTTTAACTATAAGTTCTGGCTTGTGTAGCCTTACCAAGTTAATTATAGAAATAGTTGTAGATTTTATTGGCTTAATTTATGTGGAAATTCAGTGAAAGTTCTAATTTACAAAACTAAATAACAAAACTAATGATTCATACATAAATGAATGACACATTTTGTTTACATATATATATATATATATTTGTATATTTTTATATTCATCGCCAGAGGATATCCTCAACGACTAGCACACATCACTTGTGACACACTTTTCTGCACAGGGCAGCCTGCAGTCGAGCATTCCTGCCGTGCAGCAGCAGTTTCACGCGGTGTCTTTGGGCATTCACACAAATTGGTTGCACTCGACCCACGCGGCAAACGTGTCTATGGTTTGTTGTTGTGGTCTCTTCTTTATATTTGAGCAGCGGAAGCGTCGACCACATGACACTGCCGATGCTTGTGATGCAAAATTTCAAAATGGCCCGATGGGCAAATGGAGCGTATGCGCAATATTTAGTGTTTGGTGAGCCTAGAAGCAGAGGCAGAGGCAGAAGCAAAAGGTAAGGCTGGAGCGCGGAGGCGTTGCATGTCTGCTGTCTTAGGGCGACAATATTTGCCAAATTCTGCATTGTCAGCGGCGCGTGAAACGAAAACGAACGCGTGAAATCAGCAAGAAATTTCACTTGCCACTTTTCTAGTTGCACATTTCGCAACGGATTTGCATTTATTCATTCTATTTCGTTTTCTTTTTTTTTGTTGTTTCGTACAGATGCAATTATAAATAATAAGAGAAGAACAACCAATATAAGTTTACCAGTCGGCAGCTTGTTTTGTTTAGCATTCTTTATTATTTCGAATAGGGGAAACTTATTTAGTTGAATGGTCATATATATATTTATATATATATATATATATGTGCTTTGCCAAGTTGCATTTCTTTGTTTTATTATTCAAATGTTGCATATCCCAACGAACTGCCACTTAAATGGATTTAATGTCGGTTTCAGCAAATCAATTTGAGTGCATTTTGTGTAATTACAAGTCTCAAAAGCTGTACACAAATTAGTAAAGAATTTAATCTGAATGCTTGCCGACAAATGGAACTCATTTCTCATCCCCTCATTATGTGTAGCTATATATACATTTGTGCCATTCTATATACTCAATAAAAAATTCAATATTATCACGACATTATCACTTCTTTTCCGTGTCATAAATATATAAGTAAATTCATGCATATATAAAAAAAGAAAAACAAAGAAAAAACAAAAACAGGCCTTGAATAACTTGATTGGTTTGCCATGTTTATTTGATGTGGATGTAGAAGTCAGAATTAGGAATGATTCTTAATCACTTTCTGCTCATTGGGACAGTCGAAGGTCACCTCAGTGCCATTTGGCAGCCAAGATCTGGTCCAGATCGAAACATCGCACACTTTCTTGTCACCGGCGCTATCGATCAGCTCCACACTGTACTTGTCCAGCGAACCAGCAACGACCTGAACACTTGCTGACAATATTTTCGAAATGCTTTTGGAATGAATGGAAAAGGGGGGGGTGATATTTAGATGACATCCTGGAAGTGTAATTATTGGCTGGCACCTACGTGTAGTTGGGTCCTTCACCGGCAGCCAGTTTGGTAAGGGAATTCTGCAGTACCTTCTGCGACGATTCCAGTTCACTTTCGGTGAGCGTGCGGGGTGCACCGAATCCGCCAAATCCCTGGGGTGTGCCGCTGACCAGGACAACAGCCGCCAAGACAAACAAAACTTTAGCCACAAACATACTTGGAATGTAAAACACTTTGAAATGTCACAAATGAATTGAGTGAAATCGATGCCATGCATCCATTTATATAGCATCAGTCATCAGCGTTATCACCGGCCTATACATAGCCTTACTATATCTGTTAGCTGTTGACCTGCGCTATTTGTACACACACATATATTCTATAATATATATACACAATATACATGCACAATCCCCCACTCAACATTTGACATTAATCTGCTGTGGGATTACAATTAATGAAATTTAATTAAGCGAATACTTTAATTGCACTAGCTTCCAATTTCGTAGATTAGTATTTAAAATACACAAATAAATATAGAGTACTCGGTCAATGATACCCTGCACACAGTAAACATCGATGGCAGGGGCATATAGGGTTGTGCATGGGCATGTAACAGGCAGAAGGAAACATCTCCGATCTCATCTAATATATATATATATATATTCTTTTAGCTGAATGGATGTAGCCATGCCTGTCTGACCCTCTGCCTGTTCGTCTGCCTGTATTTTGTTTATATTTTATTTATATTTATTTAATGTTTTCGATAACTGCTTTCGATTTTTTCAAAATCGATAAGAATCAATTACCAACAGCAATAAAAGCTACAATTAACAAAATATTGATTTTTAAGTCTTTTTAAGTAACATTGCTGAACCGTAAACATTCAAAATCATAGAAGGATTATATAAATATTAACCAAATTACACAGCAACAATATTTAAATATATACATACCAAAGAGTGTTTTTTTTTTAAATATCTCAAAACGTGTCCGATTCTTGGTTTAAGGATATGTCCCAGTCGAGCGCTCTCGACTAGAGTACTTCTTACATGTTTTTGTTGGCATTTTGTGTGTTTTTGACCTTAAAATAAATGGGAACGCAATAAGTGAAACTATTTCTTATCGAGATGTGTAATTAATGGCAGTGTTATCACCAAATTCTATTCTCGTCTCAATGCCATTCAAATGCGGAGCCTAACTTGGGGCAACAACTAAATGCTTTGACCTTGCTTTGGTGTCAAAAAATCGTTCAAAGAGCATCAAAACAAGGCTGGCTGCATTCCTCTAAGGTATGGTTTTTCTCGAAGTTTGATTCGATGAAATTCGCTGAATTTCGCATAGCTAAATTTAGTAGCAAAACAAATGCGTTACTGTACTATGTACTATATGTGATTAATAAGATATTTGAGGTTAATGCACATTGTGTGTTTTCAGCGCGAAGCTCATAAATTGATTAGTTGATCGAGCCGGCTGCTGCTGCTGCTTCCTGGCGAGAGCTGTCATCCACTGCAGTCAGTAAATATGCATTCAGATCGGATCAGTTGCTGTTGGGGAACGACGACGATTAATTGCGGATCGCATCGGGGAACGATGCACAGATACACACCTGTGTCTTGGTTAGCAGCAAACACATAACACGAATGTCAAATGATTTAAGCTTGTCGAGAATGTGTGTTTCTTTTATTTTTTTATTTTTTTTTTTTTATATTTTGCACCCTATCCCTCTTCACGCGATGCGCTGCGGCATTTTTGGCGCAACTCCAGCGGGCTGTCAGAATTGCAGAAATCCGTATCGTTGCCTCGCCCGTATTGCCAGACAGCCACCTAGTCGTCCGACCATTCAACTGTCCGCACATCTCACACATTTAACGGATCTTTGGGTGGGTTACGGGTCCGGCATTTCAATTTTTTTTTTTATATCTATTTTTTTTTATCTATTTTTTTTTTTTTTGTCGGGTCCCATGATCCTTATGCATGAATCCATCCAGCAATAGACATCCGCAGCCGTTGCTGTCAGGTATGGACTGCATGGCAACCTCCCACCCCCCACATCGCCGTTAATCTTTGCCAGATCTTTTGGGCTTAACACGTGTAATCCGTTTCGACCGTTGAGTGTGACGACGCCGATGGCGATGCCCCCAATACGGGGCAAAACTGTATTTTGAGTGCGGTGGGGGCGTAGGTGTGCTTAGATGCACTTCTCTGCTCGGTTGCTGCCCCCTCCTTTGCCCCTCTCTTCCTCTGTCCTCCTCTCTCCCCCCATTTCTCGGTCTGTGTGTTCCTCAACTTTTGCCCCATTTGAAAGCGGTTTTGCTCACAGCGGTGGCTACACTTGAAAAAATAATTGGGAATGTTGTTTGCATGGGCAAAATACCATTTGTTTTTATACATCATTTTAACAAACTTATGGCACTTGTAAGTACAACAATTATTGTGATGATTCCATTGGATTAATTTGAGATGCACAGAGTTAATCTAGAATTGAGAGCTGGTTCGAATTGGCATTTTGAAGTCTTCAGCACTTTTTTATTGCAATTATGCTAAAGCATCGAAAGATTGTGATTTATTCGCAAGTGCAGGATGATTAGTTGCAGTAGTCCAGTAATTAAAGCACCCATCAAGTCATCAACATCATCGTCGCCACCATCATCATCATCATCATCATCATCATCGTGGTGATGAATATCAACTGTTCAACACGATCGCTGCTCTGATTTGACTCGTCTCTGCTCGTAGCAACAGCCGAATCGCTGAACGCCGAATTTTCGTGTCATTTTTCGCGTGAAACATTTTCCGACTTTTCACATAAAAATCATGTAAAGCTGGAAAACGGCGGCAGTTTGCGAACGGCAGCCGGGAAATACGCGCCAAACTGATTAAAAGTGAAACAACTCCAACGCGATTAAGACAAGACAAGACTCAAATTGCGAAATCCATTTTCAATTTGTTGAAATCAAATTCTTCGAGTCTTTTTTTTAAAAAAACTAGTTTGAATTTGAGTGTTTGTGTCTCTTTTTTTTATCGTTTGACTTTTTGTGATTCTATATTTAAATAAACTGTATATTGCAAGTGCTAAGTGTTGAGAGAGACAGAGAGACAGACAGAGAGAGAGAGAGCCACTCCAACTAATTGACAATGATTTGCCCGAAACGCACCTCGGAGCTGCTGGATGTGCATCTGGCGCCGTTCAAGATTAAGGATCCAGCCTGGGAGATTGGTGTATCAAAAATAGCTGGCCGTGGCGTTATGGCCACACGCAATCTAAAGCGCGGCGAGATCATCTTCCAGGACATGCCACTGCTAATTGGCCTGGCTGCCCAGGAGGCGGACTCGCTAAATGCGTGCAGCATCTGCTTGAAATTGCTGCCCGATACGCGCTTCATGTGCCGCCAGGGATGTGGCCTGCCCATCTGCAGTTTGTGTGGCAAAAAGAGACAGCACAAGACCGACTGCGATATGTTCAAATCGTGGGGTCCCAACGAGCCGGATGTGGCCAATTCGGTGATCATTCGATTGTTGTGCGTGGCCCGTGCCATCAATTTGACGAAAGATCAGCGGGATTTGATCTATTGCCTGCAGGCCAATTTGGATAACAATCATCGCACCGAGGTGCGCAATGCGGCCAAGTGCTTCAAGAATTTTCCCACCGACAAAAAGCTGGTGGAGATCATGAATCGCACCGTTGCCGTACTCCGTACGAATGGTTTTGACAAGACATCGGATCGCTGCACGGACAATCAGGAGTTCAGCTATCGCGCCCTCTATCCGCTGTTTGGCGTCATGAATCACGATTGCATTCCCAATTCGTACTACACCTTCGAGGAGAAGAGCAACAACATGATCGTGCGTGCCGCTGTCGATATTCTCGAGGGCGAGGAGATCACCACAACCTATACGAAGCTCTTCACGGGCAACATAGCGCGTCACCTGTTCCTCAAAATGAAGAAGGGCTTCACTTGCAAGTGTCCCCGTTGCTCCGATCCAACGGTAAGTGGCGAATCAATGCTTTAATTCGATCGCTTTAGGTTTAAATAGCATCCACGTACTAAATTCTATACAAGTATATCCCGTCAAACATTAAATAAAACTGGAAGTTTGTCAAATTTTTAACCATAAATAATACAAAAGAAAAAAAGAAAAAGAAATAAATCAATTATTTTAGTAGATAATTGCATCCGATTTGAATCAAAACGTTTAACTGCAATCCATCGATTTAGTTTTAATATTGTACCTTAAAGTTGATTTAACAAGCACATTTGTGTTCAGAGCAATTAGTTAGTTGATTTAAATTGCAGTTGCAATTGGCCAACAATTCTTACAGTTATGACTTGGCTGAGTGGCAAACAATTTGCAATTTCAACACAAAATTACATTTACTCGCAAGCAGCTTGCTTTTCAATCAGAACTGATGACTGATGTGGCAGCTGCATAAACTATTTTCCACTTGTTGAACCAAATGCGAATACACAAATACTCTAGAAACACCTCGAAACACACATTACAGTTTTGTTTGTTATCTTTTATCTGGTTGCACCCCGCTGGCGAGGGTACAATGAAGTTGGCGAATAGTGTGTAACCTGCATTTGATCAACATCACACGGAGGAGTCCATCTGTCCGTTTGTATAAATAAGCCGATCTCTACAAGAGCCAGTGACTTGGAAATAAACTCTCCCGAGTCCAGCTTTCTCGACTAAGAACAGAGGTTTCATCGCTTGCATCTTATAAACATGACACTAGCAAATGTGTACATCTATTTCTAAAAAGCTATCAACTTTAGTTTAGTTTTCTAGTTAGACATACAATTGAATTTGATGAGTTCAGCGGTACATGAACCACTCTGACCGATGCCAAGAAGTCGATAGATAAATTGAAGGAAATGTTTGCGACGATTTGTATATTTGAGAACTCTCTGCTGGAGAGTGTATACAAAACAAGGATCGTTTAGGCACTTTTAATATAGTGTAAAAGTCCGCAATAAAAAACCAGCTTAGCTGAGTTATAAAAACGCAGAAAGATCGTTCAATCCTTGTTCCGTTCCGGTGGCTCTACTTCAAGTGATTTCCAGTTAAGTTCGATGTTTCGTTCTATTTCGAACTTTAACTTTTGTTTGGATAACATGTATTTGTTTTTTAGCAATGTTATTATTTTTTTCTTTTCAATTTATGATGATAATTATCAAAGAATTATGTGGCGTAATAAAAATGTACATTTTACAAAAACATTTTCAATTCAAAGTGCGTTTTTCGCCATAAGTAAGTAGAGATGATGGGGGTCTGGGTGGGAAAATGGGCAGCAAATCGATTTTGTGATCTTGGCGAAGGCCAAAAAGTCGTAGTTCGATGCTTGATGCAAACAAAGAATGATAAACATTAAGGAAATCCTGTGCCCATCGACATTCATCCAAAAGCAATTAAACACACACACACACAAAACAAGAGCAGCGAATAAATGCTGTTAAGCATTATTGGCCTGGCCTGGATGCTGTTGTTATTGTTTTTATAATTGTTTTTGTTATTGTTTTTGTTGGCTCGGTCATAAATTTATTCCGCTTCCAGGCGCAACAAGTGGCAAAATGCAAAACGCGCAAAACAACAAGCAGCAGCAGCAGCAGCAGCAGCAGCAGCAGCAGCCGCAGCAGCAACAAAGACAACAAACGTCAACACAACATAACACACACTTTTAATAATAGCAACAAAACAAAACAGTGTGTGTGTGTGTGTGCATGTGTGTGTGTGTGTTTATTTTTAACATCGCCAGCAATTCAATTAAATCACAAATAAATATGCACGATAGATTCCAAAAAAGCTTTTAATTCGCTTGAATATTTCGAAAATTTCGCACGCCCTCGCAAGTTGTATTTGAATCTTTGTATATCCATCTATCTATCTAACTATCTATCTAACTATCTATCTACCTATCTATCTATCTATCTAACTATCTATCTATCTATCTATCTATCTGTCTATCTATCTATCTATCTATCTATCTATCTATCTATCTATCTATCTATCTATCTGTATCTAGGCGCCTCTGCGCATTGACTACATATATCCGCATTCGTTAAATGATGTTTTTTATTAGCGTCGATTTGAATTTGAATTGCTGATCCCCAGCAGTCAAATATCCCCGTCAACAGTCTAACCACCCACCCCCCACCTCCCACCCCCAACCAGTTGTTGTCGCGCATTTTATGATTTTTAAATTTTTTATTGGCATATTTCATAAATGTGTATGTATTAAACATATGCATGCCTGTATACTATATATATGTATTTATGGCTAAATAGCTTATTCTTGGCCACGGCCAAAAATATAGACATATTTTGATTTGACATTCGCTGTCTATTTGCCCAACCCCTACCCCCCCCAGATACTTTTACTTGCAGACTTTGGGTGGCCAATTGTAAAAGCAATTGAATGCCTTTGAAAATGCCATCAAGTGCTCAAAATGTTGTAATATATAATGTCTTTGATGTTTATCATTGGCGCTAAACTACATCATTTATCCACCCAGATCTGTGTGTGTGTGTGTGTGTGTGTGTGTGTGTGTGTGTGTGTGTGGGCGTATGTCAAGAGGCGGACAAGGTGGGTGGGACCAGATTTGAATGGGCCATAGACTCAAGATCATTTGGTTCACTGAACTTGTTTCTATTGTTTCTATGTCTATATACATGCATATATAAGGGCAGCAGCTCAAATATCCATGACACAAAAACATCTTAAGACGAAAAAGAACGAAGATTACACACCCTCTCAGACCTTGCTGGGATCAACAAGTCGACATCTAAACTTCGACATCAATTCAACAAGCACACTCATTTTTTCTATGAACGTTATATGATATGTCGTTGATTTATGCAGATATATATTTAGTTTTTCATACAAGAACTCATCTCTTAAACGGTTGCACCAAAACAACCAACAAATTCCAAGTTTAATCGAGATAGTTTTAAGACTAATTCGCATAGAAACAGACAGACACAACATATATATATATATATACTTTATAGGCTCAATTATTTATTATATACTTTGCAAGGGTATGAAAATATATATATACATATATATATATATACTTTTTTTTGTCCCCTTCAAAAACGTTTGAATTTACAAAAACCAATCAAATACTTTTAGCATCAAGTATCGCTAACGAAAACTCTCTGAATATCAATTAAGTGCTATATTGCCCATATATATATTACTATTTGACACGTCATTTAATAATCGATCAGTTAAGATTTGGTTAATCGCTTTAAGTATATGTTGGGCATTGGATAAAAGAGATTCACAATTAATTTATTACCGTCGTACTTATCGCTGAGATTTATGGGTAGCAAATTAGAGCAAATATTTGAGAAAGAAGAAGAAGAAGATGAGAGACCTCGAATCTGAACAAATTGGAATTATAAAACGATGACGTGGCCAACCTTGGAACAGGGGCACTATTCATGCTAAAGCGGATTTTTTCCGTCAATCTAGCGGCGATCTGGCGATCTGTTTTCCATACAAACCGTTAATAAGCATCATGTATGTGTCACATTATTTATGACCTGCCTAGATATTTAAATGTTTATATGCACATACATATATAATCGAATATGTGTGTCTTTGGTTATTTATTTATTAATAGCCAAAGGAATGCTAGAAATTTGTACATACATATATTACTACTAATACTGATCTGTGCTCTTTAATCTCATCTCTCGATCTCAATCCGTTTTGCTCCGCAGGAGAAAGGCGCCTACATATCGGGTCTGTACTGTCGGGACACCAATTGCAGCGGCTTGGTGGTGCCAGAGATAACCGGACTGCCGCATCCCAATTGGAATTGCCTGAAGTGCAAGCAGAAGTCGACCCATGCCCAGATGATGAAGTCACAGGACTTTGCCAGCGGGGCAATCAATGCCAAGGCTAATTCGAATTCGCTGCGCACTCTGGTGCACTATTTGAATGAGAAGAGCGACAGTTTCATACCCAGCAGCAATTATGTGGTGATCGATGCCAAGATGGCGGTACTGGCACGTCTCGCCCAGGGACGCGAGGATTGCAACGAGGAGCTGGTGTCGAGCACACGCCTGCGCTACAGTCGCGACATAATGCAGGTGATGGACAAGCTGGGACTGGGCGATTCGCTGTTGCGCACCCAACTGGAGCAGCAGCTGCACAAGGAGGAGGAGCGACGCGCCAAGAAGCAGCTGGAGCTGGCCGAGAAGCAACGCAAGCTCGCCGAACTCGAGCAGAAGGCGGCCGAGGCCGATAAGCTGCTGGCCACCTTAGCATTGGCCGAGGGCGCAGCTGCAGAGGCGACTCCGGCAGCGACTATGCCAGCGACTCCGGCAGGCACTCCTGCCGCCGAACAGGCCTAAGCCCAAGGGAGAAGTGCATATCCATGTCGTGTGTGTGAATGACCGACCCACCTCCCTCACCCATCCCGAGCAGCTCTTGCTCGCTTGTTGTCTATCATATTCTTTATTTTGCGTATCATACCAAAAATATAAATGTATTTGTATTTATTTATTTATAATCAATTAAAATATATATGTATGTATGTACTTACATAATTATTTGTTTTTATTTGTCTTGATTCTTTTAGATATTGAGCAATATCCCCGACAATTTAGAAAATGTATTTTATTTTTGAGAACATAGATTTCTAAAAATTCGAAACTAGAAATGCAAAAATATAGTAATTTACAAAAAATATAAATCATTTGATATTTTCAGATATATGTAGAAATGTAGAAAACCCCTTTTGAAATACGTATGAACTTTTTTTTCGCGAACACACACACAAAAATATTTAAAGTGTGTAAATTTTCCAAAATTTTCAGACGCGTATTTTCGGGGGCTTTATCATCGATTTGTCAAAACGTTTTCTAATCCGATTGTCAGCGAAAGTTTTTTATTATTATCGTTTGTTGTTATATCTTTGATTTTGATTTTCTAATTTTCTTTTCTTTTCTAATTTTTTCTGTTTTCTGTTCTTCATTTTTTTTTTTTGTTTCTTTATTTATTTTGTATTTTGGCTTGCAAATTTTTTGCATTAAGATTTGTTGACAGTAGTTGTTTTATATTTTATTTATTATATATTTGCCATAAATGTTGCTCAGGCCGTTCAAATTGGCGGCCGCATCTATTTTGGGTCGCCTTTCGACGCCTGCGGCCTCTTTTTATTTATACTCTTTGTTCCACAAACTACACTGCTACGAACACTACACTGAACACTACACTGAACAGCAACAACAAAATCATATATATGCTTGTAATAAATATTTTTGTTGCGCCATTTTAATTATTATTTGTTTCAGTTGGCATGACTAAATTGCTCATTAATGAAATCTGTGAAACGAAATTTACGCTCGCCAAAATGAAAACAAAAATGAATAATAATAATCGTAGGAGTATACACGTATAGATAGATATATATGGATATAAATTTCTATACAAAAAATACATTTAATATCCCCAAAAATTTCTAAACTCAAATTTTCTGACCATAGATATCCTACTATTGCTTTAAATAAAACAGAACAATATTTATAAAATAACCTCCCAAATAATGAAGTCGTGCAGAAGTATGCATCTCCAGCCCCATAAGGCACATATATATATATATATATATATATATATTCTTGATCAGGATTAACAGCCGAGTCGATCTAGCCATGTCCGTCTGCCCGACCAGAGCAGTTTTATTTATTTGACAGCGGGGTTGGGTCACCTTTTTAAATGCTAATGACCAGCTTATGGATAAAATATATATGAACAATAAGTTGAAATGAAATAAATAGGCGTTGTTTATAGTGTCGTTGGTTCTTGAAGTACCATAATATATGATTAAATTCTAAAATTGTGTGCGAATAGATATTTGCCTTTATAATCAAATTAAAATCTGGACTGGTCAAAAAACAATAAACCCTCATAAATATTTGCTGCAACAAAAACAACAACGAAATCATAACAGATAAACAAATTTGAGAGCTCCGAAGTCGTAAATAAAACTATAATAAAAATTGCAATAAATTATGCCACATATAGAATAACGATCTACATAATATGCACGAGTGTCCATATACATATATACGCAAGGTAGGTAGCTGAATAGGTAGATATCTTTATTTTGTATGAAAATGCTTTCACAATGATGATCATCTTAGGTGCGAAAGTATCTGTGGCAATGGATTCTTGAGGCAAGCGTCTCATTGTGCAAATATATATTTGCATGTAGATAGTCCCGAACTTGTCGCACATGCTGCCTAATCATAAATTGCTTTTAGCACTCAAACGGCAAAAAACGACAAACTAAAGATGCGGAGGGTAAGCAACTTTTGTCTGCTCAAAGAATCCGGTGATTAATTGCACACTTTTTGTTCAACAATTTCGACATTAAAAAAAAAATAAATAAAATCAAAGATAAAGGTATGTACATTCATTTCATCTATATATTTCACTCCCATTCATATTTTTCATGTTGCTGTCAAGATTAATTATAGTTAAGGTCTCAAGTCCCTGCCAAGTTTGATTTGCCTTTGTTGCTGCCATCGGCTAACAGATGGCGCCACACACCACACAACACAAGGCAACAGAAAACAAATGAAGTGTGTTAGAGGCATGTGTTAAACATAAAGATCAGTGCCTGAAACTTAATTGCTGGGACACACAACATTTGCTGACTGTCACTCTGAATTCTAGACAATGTTGCCGACACTTATTGCCTTTAATGACACACGTTTGACATGTTGCCATCGATTCGATGGCCATTTGACTGCTTGGCAAATGTAATGTGAAATTCAACTGAAAATATTTTGAATATTTTACAAAATTGCAGTTTTCGTTTATATTTCGCGAAATACCGCTGCCATTTATTATCATCTACCGTAGACTATATTAATGAAGCCAACATTTTACTATTCCATTTACTGTACATGGCCAAAATATCTGGTCGAAATTCCGCCGTCGTGTGATTTATGCCTTGTAATGAACATCCAATGGCTAAAAACTCGGACATTACATCGCCAATGGGCACAGCAAAGCCACCCAACCAGCCATCCGTTATGCATTTTTGTATGCATCCCAATCGCTAGAATTTATTTATATATATATATATATATATATATATACATATATATGTAGTGATCGTTTGGTCATATTCCTCGGTACCTCGTTATGATCAGTAATAAATTTGAATTATTATCGACGAATATCTTCTTCTCATTTACAGCATTTTCATATCCTTATAGAGGCTATTATAGTTTTGTTGTGACATGTGTAAGGAACATATATACATAAAGCATATATGTATATTATTGATCAGCGTCGCTGGACGAGCAGATGTCCATCTGTCTGTCTGTTTATATGTGTGAATCGCTCTGTTTTAAAGCTATCTTGATGAATCTTGGTGTATATCGGTATTGAAAGCAATCGGATTAAATCACAAATCATCATTTCTGATACAATATAACTATCCAAATGTGGAATATTCAAGTCGTGAGCCGAAAATACATAAATTATTTGGTTTAAAAGGTACAAAAACATAATAAAATTCCGCACACGGGACTCAAATTGAAGTCTAGCAGAAAGCAGATTAACTGCGATTAACTAATAAGGGTGTGTAATCTTCTTGCTGCTTCTTCTCTTCTTCTCTTCTTAGGATATTTTGAGTATCTTCAACTCGTAATCTAAACAGAAGCAACAAGTTCTTTTCTTAAGAGCAGCACGAGCACGCGGGAGGAAGTGAAACTGGCACTGCACGCCAAGCAGGAACCAACAGAAGAAGTAGCAGCTACCCAGTCCGATGAGTTGCCTGCGAGCAGCCATCAGCAGACTGCAAATAAAGAACAGTTGAGTTTAGATCAAGATCAGGAGCAGGCTGTCATTAATGTACCTTTTTAACTTGATCTTGATCAATTAGTTTCTGACCAGAAGGATATTCTTACTCAGAAGGAGATTCCTTGTAAACTACCTTCCACGTTTTGATAACTTTGACTGTAATATTGTGGATACTTTTGGTTTCGTGAGTTTTGTGTCAATTTTGACTCTTACCCTTCAAATTAGATGGGCGTGGCCAGGTAAGTGAAATGCCTATCCTTGAAAGACATCAATAGAAATCATCCTTTCAAATATGTTCATTATATGATTATATATATATTATATTTGCCACCTTTGATATTAGAATATAAACAGCATTTAGCTTTTGTTGTGCTTTATTTACCGCTAAAATAGGCTAAAAGGTTGGCGGCACTGCTAAGCTTTTTGGAAAAGCTATCTTGTAAAATCTTGCGCTTGTGATCAAAGCAAAGCATTTCAAAGCTACTCATCTACAGCAAATCAAATAATTCATTGTTGCTAATATTGTATGTACGTATGTGTGTGTGTGTGTGTGTGTGTGTGTGTGTGTGTGTGTGTGTGTGTGTGTGTGTGTGTGTGTGTGTGTGTGTGTGTGTGTGTGTGTGTGTGTGTGTGTGTGTGTGTGTGTGTGTGTGTGTGTGTGTTTTAATGTGTGTGTGTGTGTGTGTGTTTTAATGTGTGCGGATGTGTTTTGCTTGTGCGCGTAGAATGTGGAAGCAGACGTCGACGTCGAAGTCGACGTTCCACAAGCAAATATGAAAATATCATTTGGAATTGTGCGTTTCCAGTGTGAAGACCGATTTCTGTTTTCCGCTAAACAAAAAAGAAAAAAAAACGTGCAAAAAGTAATACGAAACGAAATTTTTGTTGTGTTTTTGTAAGTGGTTTGCATTGGTGAAATAAGTCAAACGTGACTTCAACAAGAAAATCAACTTAGAAGGTTTGTTCTGACAGCTACATACATATATAGATATATGGATACAGATATATATATATATATATATGTATATATAGAGATATACAGACAACGCCCTAAAATAGTTTGTAATTTAACACATACGAGATATATAGATGTATATATACACATACATTTATATTAACCGGTGTATAATAATAATATTAATATCTGAATAATAATGAAAACATAAATAATCATTAGCTTAAGCATTTTATGTTTTTTCTGCTCTTTGCGGCAAATGTCAGAAACATTAGAACTTTAAACGAAAATGAAACTGGAAATTGAAATTGAAATGGAATTAATACGGCTGACAATAGGCGGAAACGTCATACCTGGAACGGGGAAGGGACAGACCAGACAGAAAAGCAAGAAAAATAGTATTCCTTATATTGTTAATTATAGTTTATAATCAGAATTGTAGTAGCAACTACAGTTGACGACTATTGCGGAAATAGTTGGCGGCAAATGGAATCATTGTCCAAGTAGGCCTTTCATGTGATACATAAATGAAACTATTGTTCGCGATGCACAGTTTTCACTGCATCTGTAATCAGTGGCCAGTGCCCCACAGTCACCCCTAATGCAGATGATTGAACTCGTTTAAAATAACAATTTCCTAATGTGTTTCTTTTGTTGTGTTTTATTTTAACTATCTTTAAAACTAAGGCACATGGAACATTGTGAACGTAGATTGGCGATAAGGCATTAGTGCACTTGCTTAAAACCGATCGCACTAATGTAGTTGTAAATATCACCTTATATTCTCAAGAGGAATGTTTACATAAGTGTGTACACCATAAAACAAAAGTTTAATCGAAGTGCCGATTAGCCGGCATTGCCGATAATATACATTCATACAAATGTACACAGATACAAACACATACAATCCACACATATATAATATTATATTAAATAATATTGCATTATGTTATTCTTTGGAAATTATCTTTAGTTGTTTCTTTTGCTTTGTTGCTATCGTATTTCGTGACCTATGCCAAGGCGTGATATCCATCAGAAGTCAACACTCGCTCAGACAAGATAGAATATGCCTAAATTAGTATTGCAAATCAAGTCAAAATGCAGGTCGAATAAGATATACTGTGAACACAGCTTTTATACAGTAAGCTTCCTGATATTAGTCTGTTCAATATAAGAATACCTCTAAAATCTGCGCATTCTATTCAGTTCTCGATAATATGAAATAACCCTATTCGCTGTAGCTCTTATAGTCTCTGAGATCGGAGGTTTTCTCATTCTTCGGTTTACCGCTTTTCCCATTTCAATTGGTTTTGAAGCCCGCACAAAATACTATTGTACTTAAGATGTGTGTTACGAAATAGGAATTTTCAATCCAAATTTCTGCTTATCGGGTTAACTAATTTGGGAACAATTTAATCCGTTGAGAAGCTTTTTAAGAATACGCAAAAAATAAAAAAAAACAAGAGGCGAAAGCTTAAGCAATTACGTGGTACATAAATACACATATATAAATATATATATATATATTTAGCCTTGACTGATAATGATAAGACGCCGTAAAGTAGCTGGGCATATGGCACATATGTACATAGTTTTGGCACATTTGCTATATACACAGCTATGCACATAGATAGACCATTTGGTTGGCAAGCGCCCCGTTCGGCACTTCAGAATTGTTAACAGACTAATCTCTCGAGTTCTCAGTTCGGCATCGGACCACGCCCGCTTGATAAGCAGCGAACCCAAACGCCAGGCAATAAACTACAATCTTAAGTCCCCAGCGTAGCGATTAGATCAGTTCACACGCACACGCACATATATATATATATATATATATATATATAGTCGCATGTGGCCACATCAACTGGTCAGAGTTACTCTGACCATGTTTAACATATTTATTTTGCATTTTGCAGCAAACACGTTGCAGAGGTAAAGTGACCTTTATTCGGTGCAGATCAAGATGAGTCCACCGGCAATGCTAAGCAAAGACGCCCCCGATATTGAGGTAGGTAAACTGCCAAAATAATTCATAATTATATTGGTGATTGTAGCCGTTCAGTGTTTAATGCTGATCGTTTTGTTAATTCTTGCAGGATCTGTTGGCATTGAATCCGCGCGTGAAGACGCAGTGCAGCGTCGTGCCCACGAAGCAGACCAAGGACAACAAGAAGCACTGGAAACGGAATGTGGATCACACTGCCGTCCCATGCACAACGCTATCCAATAATTTTGAGGATATTAAGCATACGACACTGTCGGAGCGTGGCGCCCTCGAGGAGTCGGCCCGTTGTCTCAAATGCGCGGATGCACCCTGCCAGAAGTCTTGCCCCACGCAGCTGGACATCAAGAGCTTCATCACGAGCATTGCCAACAAGAATTACTATGGCGCAGCGAAGGCAATTTTCTCCGATAATCCATTGGGCTTGACGTGCGGCATGGTCTGCCCCACCAGTGATCTGTGCGTTGGCGGCTGCAATCTGCAAGCCTCCGAGACTGGTCCCATCAACATTGGCGGTCTGCAGCAGTTTGCCACCGAGACGTTTAAGCAAATGGGCGTCCATCAGCGACGGTCGCCGTCATTGAAGCCACTGGCACAGCCGGCTAAGAAGATTGCCCTGCTGGGCGGCGGACCCGCCTCACTGTCATGTGCCACATTTTTAGGCCGCATGGGTTACAACGATATTACCATCTACGAGCGCCGCAGCTATCTGGGTGGCTTGAGTTCCGCGGAAATACCGCAATACCGTCTGCCCATCGATGTGGTCAACTTTGAGATTGATCTAGTCAAGGATCTGGGCGTTAAGTTCGAATTGAATCGAGCGCTCAGCTCCAAGGATTTGACCATTAACGTAAGTCACAAGAGTCCCTGAGAGTCATTCCATTCATTATATTCTCGAGTCGCGAGTGTCCAACTGGAAGAACAGTGGAAAAGTGTCCAAGAAGTAAAGTATTCACGACTTGGGCAACTTTAATCCAGGCAATAACCAAAGCAGATTAGATCTTGTAGTGTATATAGAATGTAGAATATAACGTTCTCTCTTTTTCTCTCACTTTACACACAAAAACAGAAAATATGGTTAATATCAGAAAGCAACAAGTTGCGCAGCTGCCGCAACAAGTTGCTCAGCTGGTGCAACATTTTACAAGGCAGCTCATCCTGTCTTTAGATGTTATGCATTGCAACTCTTTTCTATTTCGTACCGCTAGATGTCGCTCTGTGTATTAAGTTTCGTTCACTTTACACTTGGATGCGCGTTAATGCCTTCTCCATTCATCTCTTTCGCTCTCTTTCGCTGCACTTCGTGATGGCTACCAGCGATGTGCATGTCTGCGTGCGTCTACGTATGCATGTGTGTATGTGTGTAAAATGGAAGCCGAGTAAAAGAGACACAACGGAAATTGGAATAAATCCACAGCAGCAACAATAAAATAAGTAGAACTATTTTTGCCTTTGCTTTGCGCTGATTGGTTTTGATCTGTTAGCAAACCAAAAACCATTTGCAAATTTATTTTTTCTTTTAGTTCTGTTCCCTTGTTAGCTCTATTTGGAACTCACTCTCTGCATCTGTCTCTCCCTCTCTTTCTCCCTCTCTCTCTCCCACTCCAATTTTATTTATAATATTTGCGCTGTTTATGTTGATCAATTAACAATGTTTGAATTTGTTTGGCAGGGTTTGCTGTCCAGTGGACACGACGCCATCTTTGTGGGCATTGGTCTGCCCGAACCAAAGTTGGAGCCCATGTTCAATGGCCTGAACGCCCAGTCGGGCTTCTATACGTCTAAGAACTTTTTGCCAATGGTCTCGGACGGCTCGAAGCCGGGTCTGTGTGCCTGCAAATCGGCTCAGTCGCTGCCCAAGCTGTATGGCAATGTGATCGTCTTGGGTGCCGGAGATACGGCCTTCGATTGTGCCACCTCGGCGCTGCGTTGTGGAGCGCGTCGGGTGTTCGTTGTGTTCCGGAAGGGCTCGTCCGGTATTCGGGCCGTGCCCGAGGAGGTCGAACTGGCGCGTGAGGAGCGCTGTGAGCTAATGCCATACTTGAGTCCACGCAAAGTGATTGTCAAGGATGGTCAGATCACGGCCATGGAATTCTGTCGCACCGAGCAGAACGATCAGGACGAATGGGTGGAAGATGAGGAGCAGTTGGTGCGTCTCAAGGCAAACTTTGTCATATCGGCATTTGGTTCGGGACTGCAGGATGCAGATGTGAAGGTTGCACTAACACCACTCACATTCCGTAATGGCTTGCCAGTGGTCGATCGCACAACGATGCAGAGCAGTGTGCCCCAGGTCTTCCTTGGCGGTGATCTGGGCGGTGTGGCTAACACCACCGTCGAGTCGGTCAACGATGGCAAAGTGGCCGCCTGGAGCATCCACTGTCAGTTGCAGGGCCTCCCACTGGACACACCCGCGGCACTGCCACTCTTTCACACGGACATTGACAACGTCGACATTTCCGTGGAGATGTGTGGTCTGAAATTTGAGAATCCCTTTGGCTTGGCCTCGGCACCACCGACGACCAGTGCGGCGATGATACGACGCGCCTTCGAGCAGGGCTGGGGCTTTGTGGTTACGAAAACATTTGGCCTGGACAAGGATATGGTGACGAACGTATCGCCGCGCATCGTGCGGGGCACCACGTCCGGCTATCGGTATGGACCGCAACAGGGCTGCTTCCTCAACATTGAGCTCATCTCGGAGAAGCGTGCCGAATACTGGCTGCGCTCCATTGCCGAACTGAAGCGTGATTTTCCCAAGAAGATCATCATTGCGAGCATTATGTGCAGCTACAACGAGGCCGACTGGACAGAGTTGGCCATCAAAGCGGAAGCGTCCGGTGCCGATGCTCTCGAGCTGAATCTATCCTGTCCCCATGGCATGGGTGAGAGTGGCATGGGTTTGGCCTGTGGCCAAGAGCCCAAACTGGTCGAGGATATATCGCGTTGGGTGCGCAAAGCTGTAAAGGTGCCCTTCTTCATCAAACTGACGCCCAACATTACGGACATTGTGTCCATTGCCCGAGCATCGCAACTTGGTGGTGCCGATGGTGGATCAGCAATCAATACGGTCCAGGGCCTGATGAGCCTCAAAGCGGATGCTACCGCCTGGCCAGCGATTGGCAAAGAGCAGCGCACCACATACGGCGGTGTCTCCGGCAACGCAACACGTCCGATGGCGCTGCGTGCCGTTTCGGAGATTGCCAAGAAGCTGCCCGGATTTGCCATATTGGGCATTGGTGGCATCGATTCCGGTGAGGTTGCACTGCAATTTCTGCAGGCCGGTGCGACAGTGCTGCAGATCTGCTCCTCCGTACAGAACCAGGACTTTACGCTCATCGACGACTACTGCACGAGTCTGAAGACGCTGCTCTATTTGAAGGCAAATCCACCGCCGGTGAACGGCGCCTTCTGGGATGGCCAATCGCCGCCAACGCCCGTCCATCAGAAGGGTAAACCTGTCACCCATTTGACGGGCACTGGCAATCAAACGCTTGGATTCTTTGGCCCCTATCAGAAACAGCGCGACATCAAGTTGGCCGATCTGCGCCGCTTAGAGGGCGCCTTTTGGGATGCCCAACAGGCAAGTGGAGCTAGCTCGATCGATGCTACCAGTAAGCTGGCACCCAAAGTGAGTGACGTAATCGGTGCAGCACTACCAATGATCGGTGCATACAAGAGCCTCGACAACACACAACAGAAGGTGGCTCTCATCAATGATGTAAGTATCCAGCGTAATAGTGTCTATCTATAACCCATAATTGCATACTCAATACACTCCATACTCCACACAGGATATGTGCATCAATTGTGGCAAGTGCTATATGACTTGTGCCGACTCCGGCTACCAGGCAATTGAATTTGATAAGAACACCCACTTGCCGCACGTCAATGATGACTGTACCGGCTGCACGCTCTGCGTTTCCGTCTGTCCCATCATCGATTGCATTCGGTAAGTGTTATTGTGATCATTTTGTATTTTGATAATTGTGATAATGACAAATTCAATTTATGTTTGCAGCATGGAGCCTAAGCAAATACCGCATATCATCAAGCGAGGAGTTGAAGAGAAGACGTTTTACACGCACGCACTTAGACCAAGCCAATAATACAAATATAATATATACGCTGTATACATTTTGTATGTTAATGTAGAAAAAAAGAAGCAATATCACGCTAGCATGAATAAACAAATAAGCAAAAGAACTAAGCAAACAAAAACATAAAACACCATACCGCATGCAAAATTGTCAACACAATTTGCGCAACTGAATATCAAATTTTCGCGGGCGCTAATTAAAGTTATCGGCACACTGTTCTTCGATAGGCTCAATATATTATATCGATATGAGGCTTACCGACGATGGCGGACTGCATTTTTCAACATTAAAAACTTATGTTAGCATGCTGTACATTCGCACGAATGTAAATGCATTGTAAACGCAAAGCTGTAGCTTATTGTGAATGGCAAAACGCACAGCTGTTTATTATTATTATTTTGGATATTCTTAAATACGGGTGTACAACATTTTTTTTAATGGCCACCGCGACCCAATTTCCTTCCACATCGAATACAACGACAGATGCCAATAATGGATTGTTGTCAGCAACCGTGGTTGCTGGTCTCAAAAACCTGGGCACAACGCTAACAGCTGCCATAAGTAAAACACTAATTGCTAATGCATTGAAATTGACACTTCATCCAGATGCAAGTATGTCGCTGTGTTTGTTACTTTAATCCATAAAATTTGTGCATTCGGTTGTTTTTTGTAAATAGTTATAGCGCCAGTGCCCGAGATATACGCAACAAACGCAGCCTGCGCCAAACAGAGCGAATATGCTGTCGTCACACTGTACGCAGTGGCCACAAAACACGGATGGGACAGTGGGATGCTGCGCCAACAACTGGAGTCACTTGTACTGCACGGCAGTGCCATTGACGAACTAACACGTGTGTACGATGACAATCGCAAGGATCTTGTGCTGCGACAACTGCAGCTGGGCCACAATTTCCCCCACATCACCGACGTACAGTGGCGCATTGTGTGCGATGCAAAATCATCAACGTCCGATTTCAGCAGCGGTGCTCCACATTTCCACATCAATCTGGGGCACTATCGCCAAAGCAGCGGCGAACGCATCACCATTGTGGAGTTCATGTGCAATGCCGAGGAGTTGCATTCGCTAATCAATCGCCTGAAGGACATTGAAAGACACTGCAATCAAGTGGCAAACACTTAACACAACACATAGTCGAAAACCAAAAACAGGAAGCAAAATCAGTTATTACATCCACCATATATATATATATATTTATGTATATATATACTTATATATATATGTATATATGTGTGTAATTTAATTTCAAATGTATTACAAACTTATGCAGTTGTAAAAAGTTGTTTGTGTGACAAGTCCAAACAATAACTTGACAATAAATACAGTTGTCATCACTAATCGAATACGTTTTTAGACGCTGTCTTTCAATTACGTTACTCTCAGCTAGCTAGCCATTGCTATCGCCATTATGGTGCTATTATTATATTGTCATAATTGGTAACAGTTGGAAAATTTTTACTATGCAAATTACAGAATCGTTTTCGTCTGTCATTGCGGCATATCGTTAGCTCTTAACTTGAACTCGTCGGGCGCCAGCAGCTCAACGAGCAGGCCATAATTATTGGGCGCTGTACAAAATACTGTGCCTGAGAAGCAAACATTATCGTTCTCCTCGGCGGCGATAAGGACACATTCATTGTAGATCGAAAGGCACATATTTACGCCACGAAAGCGCGAGTCTTGTTTGTACAATGTGGAGCCGTCTCTTGGTAAATAGTATGGTCGGCCACTAAACGGATTCACAAAATCAGCCCAGTAACCCAACGACAGCAAGCGGTCGCTTATTTCTCTAGCCGCCAGCACAAACTGTAAATAATATAACAAATTAAAAGTTTGAACTGAATGCTTATGTTTTTGGGATAGTTGCTTGCTTGCCTTGGCTGCTCCCTGCTCAATATCGCCCTCATAGCTGAGCGTGAGTAGCGTTATGGCATAGTCCTTCTGACCGATGGCACGCACTGGGAACAGCTCAAAGATTGAGTCGCGTATCAGCATTGGACACTGACAGCACGCAAACTCCAGACGTGATTTGTCCATATTTGGTTCCCTAAAGAAATTGACTAGATGTGCTAGCGGCTCCATCAGACACACGGTAGATGTATCGCCCTGCCACGCCGGACCTGTCGCATTTGGCAAATAGAAGCGATTGTGACGCTTCGAGGTCAGCTCCCAGTTGGGCTCACCCTCCAAACTATTGAGATCGTCTGCGGAAACATAAGATAAGCGTTATTAATCGCTGCTAGCTGATAGCTGCTACTTACCATCATCAACGCCGCGCGACTTGGTCACAATTTTAAAGGGTTCCCCCGCATCGGAGCGCTTCGAATAGGATGCCTTACAGCCAACACATTGAGCTTCAAACGTCTTCGAGATAAGCAGACACCTCGACATACTATTCGGCTGCAAGGGCTTCATATTTATGTGGTTGATCAGGCAGCGTCCAAGTATACGAGTCAGCGTACGCGACATTATATCATAAGCTCTACAAAAAGCAAACGCGCAATTATTCGCAAATTGACCTTATCCCTCTCTCTCTCAATATATTTATATATATATATGTATATATATATATTTGCACATATAGCACATTAAATATACTCACTGGCAGTAGTCGAAATGTGAAGAAAAGAAAAATAATGCGAAAATCCGTATGTGAATCTGGTACTTTCACGTATAATTTTGTATTTGGTTTGAAATTCCTTAATCTAACGTCAAAAGTTGAATTGCCTTCTGTTTTTCTTTTTTTCTGTGACAATATTTATTTATGTTGGCGGTGTGTTGACTGTCGATTGTCAGCGGCAATCGAGTCAGAAAAGCTGACGGCTGCCTACAAAGTTGCCATATAGTCAAAATAATAAAAGCACAAAATGAATAATTATTTTTGTAATTTATTTAAAGATCCAATCTAAATAATATATGAATTTAGTTAAAAAAAGCTGCGCAATTTTATTGGACGTGAAAAATTTACTAATGTATAAATATATATAGTTGCATATACATTTTATTATACCCTTGCAGAGGGTATTATAATTTCGTCGTTAACGTCTTTAACCTGATTAAGTACCTATATATAGCTCTGTTTCTAAAGTAATCTTGTTGAATCTGGAATTATATCCGTCCGAATCGGACAGCAATACAGGACAACAAATATTTATATTTTGAATTTATGTAGCTGACAGATTTCTAGACACGATAAAAACATTCAAGTGCGAGGGGCGCACAATTGTCATAAGATTTAAAGATGGGATCGTTGAGTTCCGCTTCGGGCACGCATGCGCAGTGAAAGTCCTTCTTGTCGCGATTATACAGCTTGCGGGGATAACCGGTCCAGTCACGTAACTGGCCGTCGCCGCTGGTTGTCGTGCACCATACGCGAGTGCCCCTCGCCTCGGACCACTCGATGTTGCAGCCGGGATAACGGTTGCGCAGCTCATCGATTTGTGCCTTGGCCAACTGGGCCTGCTCCAGCAGTGCCAGATACTTCTGATGGTAGACGGTCGACTTGCCCGTCTCGTCATAGAAACGTCCAATGACCCTGCCAACGTATTTATATTCCTTTTCGTAGAACTGCCGCCATTTGTCCAGCTCAATCAGATCATTCGGTTGGAGACTCAGCACATCGTCTGCCGTCTCCGGATCGTAGTGCTCAAATTGTCCACTCACAAAGGAAACGGACGCATCACGACCCGCAAAATAGTTGTAACTGCAACCATGTCCGTAGTGCTTCAGGCCGCGACTCACATCAAAGACGGCTCCGAGCAGCGCCAGATAAATGTCGCCGCCATCCTTCTCCCCGTTATACGTGGCCAGCTGTGCGGGCGTAAAGAGCACGCCGCGTGCATCTGCATTAAACTCAACGGCAACACTTTCAGCCTGCTCCTCGCTGCTGACAGTGGTGTCCAAATAGCGTCCGGCTGTTTTTTGTATTATCTGCAGCAGCTCCTTCTGATAGAGTTTGGCCACCACGGCTATTATGATTAGCATGCATGCAATTCGATATTTTAGCAGCGGTTTCACAAAACCAAACATTTTGCTGCTGAAACTAAACGTAAACGAGTTTAAGACAACAGCTTAGGCGCAGTACGCTGCTCGTTCTTGATTAGAGCAATGTCAATATATAAATACGTATGCTGCAATATTTTCTTTTTGTGTATTTTTTATTTATTAGTTTGTTTGTTTGTCGATAATTGATATTAATAACAACTTAACGATGTTTACACTTTGTGTTGAGCTGCGTATCTAGCTTACACGATCTAACTCTTATTGTTATGTTATGGTACCTAAACAGCTGATTTTCGGGCAGGAAACACCGTTATTATTCGAAAAATGTGAGTGGCAAACTCGGAAGATATGAAAATTAATTTATTTACATTTACTGGAATTAAGGACAAAACAAAAAATGACAAGCGCCACCGGTAAAATATCACAATTTCCAATCAATATGGACACGGCGAAAAAATTGTGGATACACTGCAATTGCTGTTACGATTTTTATATTGATCAGCGGATCATATTTTTGCTCGCCTGCCAGCACCTGGTTTGCGAGAAATGCGTCACAGCCAGCATTGGTCGAAAGGCCGGAGATGCACCCTCCTATATGTGCCCGATATGTGGCAAAAAGGTGCGTGGGCGTCAGGTAAACAATGCGCTGCCCACAAATCTGAAGGATATGTTTCATCCGGAGCCGTGGCGTGATGGTCTGCCCCATGACGTCATCGACACCTTTCAGAAAGACAATCGAAAGAGATTGGAAGAGCACATTGCGAAAAAAGTGAGAGATTCTGTTAACAATTTCAAATGTATGATGGATACATTTTTAGCGTACTTTTGCAGGCAAAAAATGTGGAAAAGTTGCACAAGGACATGCAGTTGGCATACAAAGTGTGTCAGAGGCAATATGTGGAACTGCATCGGAATCGTATGGCACGTAAACAACTCGAGTTTCGTGCGCGCCAAATCAAATACCAAACTGAAATACAGAGGATGGAGACCCAACACCGGTAAGAGTGTTACATTGAAGAACTTCACCGCAAGAAGATATTAACATTCCTTACTCCTTTTTAGGCAACTCAACCAGCGGAAATCGGAGCCTTCAATCGAATCATCGCATCTAACGTCAGGTATCCATATGTATTCCCGTTCCCGGGCAGGATCAGCTGTACCGTTTGGGACGGCAAAAACAGGGTGTGAATCGCTTTTCTCAGATGCAGAAACGAAAAATTCTACAGTTACTTCAGCTATTACCGGCTTTAGCCATCATAATAATCATTCATTTCTTTTGTAGATTTTAAATTTGATAACATTTAGCAAGTATAAGTTGAATAAAAAGTTAATTCAGTTTACATTTACGTTACGTTAACCAACACTGCTCAGTTGTGTGCTTCTTCTTCGCTTGCTGGCTTTTCTGCTTACCACCGATTGCCACAAAACGACGCCATTTTGAAGCTATCGCGAGTGTGTGACTGCATATGCCAATACAATTTGTGTGTTTTTTTTTTCAAACTCAAGACAATATTACACGCGAATGGCAAATAGAAAAGAAGTTGCGCATTAAAATCGGCGCTTTGCACTTGCAATTTGTAAACAGTGGCAACAACTGCGTAAGCTAAACAATTTTGTTGCAGAGCCAAACGGGGAGCACTATGAGCGGCGGCGGCAGCAAGTCGGGCGTTGTCCTCAATTGCCGCACATGCACCCGGGCATGTAAACAATACAAATCGCTCCAAGATGAAATTGAGATCGGTCCCGAGGGCAGCACCACGTTAGCGCACATGCTCCACTATTGCTCGAATCTATCGTTTGAGCCCCAGGATGGCGCCTCAATGCCCCAGCACATTTGTATGCATTGCCTGCAACTGTTGGAGCAGGCGTTTAATTTTAAGCGCATGGTCATCGATTCCGATGAACTGCTCCGTTTAGGTCTCGAGGAAGTCGATAGCACGTCTAATACCAATCAAAATCCCAATGCCACTGACCATAACAACCAGGAGTATGTAATGATTGAGCTGTTGGGCGATGAAAACGATACCGAATCTATGGCCAAAACGAATGCCGCAACGCTTGTCGAGGCGTGCTCTGAACAGGAAAAGGATATGGAGCCAGAGGCGGAACAAGATGAATTTATTGTCGATAATCCGGATTTGGATGCATATGTTGAGACAGAAGATGCACTCGATTTCCAAACGACAGACATTGAGTATGTGACAATCAAAGCAGAATACGACTCGCAAGTTGAGGACGAGGATGACATCGAAATTATGGACTCACCCGTCCTCGAAGCGGTCAACGACCAAATGCAAATGCTTCACGATCACATGGTCATCCTGTCCGGCGAGGAGCAGGTCGATGAAGTAATTGGCGAAGTCGAAGCCGACGATATACTGGACATCGAGCGCGAGGAGCATTTGGTATATAAATTGAACTAAATCTTTATATTTCAAAATACTCAATTAATTCCTGATATTTGTTTGTTTGCAGCTAACGGGTGATAGCGAGGAGGGTGAGGAATTTCTGGATGAGTCAATGACCGATGGGGGATCGCTACTGGTTGTCGCCGGACCTGGCGGCGAGGTCCTGCCCCATGTGTGTAACGTGTGCAACAAGGCGTTCCGACAACAGTGCCGTCTCAATCAGCATATGCGCTCCCATGTGGACGAGAAACTGCACAAGTGCGAGGTGTGTGGGAAGAAACTGAAACACTTGCGCAACTACAAGGAGCATATGCTGACGCACACGAACGTTAAGCCGCACAAGTGTTTGGTGTGTTCCCGCTTCTATCGCACCACATCCAGTTTGGCTGCCCACATGCGCACCCATGCCGAGGACAAGCCGTACAAGTGTGATCAGTGCGGACGCAGCTATGCGGCCTTTGATCATCTGCGACGGCACAAGCTGACGCACACCGGCGAGCGTCCATATGCGTGCGATCTGTGTGATAAGGCCTACTATGACTCGTCGTCGCTGCGCCAGCACAAGATTAGCCATACGGGCGAGAAGGCGTTCACCTGCGAAATCTGCGGGGTTGGCCTCTCACAGAAATCGGGCTATAAGAAGCACATGCTGGTGCATTCCGGCGAAAAGCCGCACAAATGCCCCATCTGTGGGCGTGCCTTCACCTTCACCAGCAACCTGAACGCCCATTACCGGCTGCACTCCGGCGAGAAACCATTCAAGTGCGACAAATGCATGAAGGCATTCCCAACGAAAAAGCGCCTCAACAGCCATCTGCGTGTGCACAATAAGGAGGCGCCCGTCACGACAACCAGCAACATTATCAGCCCCGGCTCCAATGGGCAGTCGGAACGGGCCGCACTGGTTGCAGCCGGCCGTCGGGCAGCCATCAATATGACCGATGGCATGGATCATCAGGTATCCACATCCAAGGTAGTTGTGGTTCTATAAATGCCCTAGTTACGCTTAGTGTTTAAGTCCAAATCTTTACATACACATATGTACAACAAGTGATAACGATGCAGTCCGGCATATGCCAATCTTTGGTCTTTCAAATTTGGTGAATGTTGCCTTAAAATTGTGGCCACCTAGTGGACGTAGCACTCCAATTTGTACACTTTGTCTGACGCGGTCACAGACCAGTATATGTTCCAAGTTTCAAGTCTCTAACCCTTCGGTATCAGAGTATAAAAATCAATCTGTTAACGCTATTTGACTAGCTTACCAATCTTGCGATTCCTCGCACAATATATATGTGTATGGATTGTATATCCTGATTGATATTATATATACTTGATTAGTCACGTTTCTAAGTTTAAAGTTGTGAGTGATTGGACTCCAATGTGTAAGAGTATTTTTTTTGCGGCATGCCTAAGATAGGTGTCCTTTTTTATTTCTTTTAAATATATACCCTTGTATTTTTTGAATAAGTTGTACTCGCTGAGTTTGAAAACTATGTTGCGTGGCATATATCCGACTTTTTGATTTGATCACGATGTGGACTCGACGTCCAACCGGATCGGACAACTATACAATATAACTGCCATGTCTTTCGGTCGAAAGATAAGTTTTAAGTTGTGGGATTGAGATACGCGTAGACTATCCAGTCGTGACACAGCAAAAATATGCATAAAATATTCTTAAAACCATTATTCCGGACTAAAATATAAATATAGATGTCAGCATATTAAGTCCGCTCTACAAGGGTGTGAAATCTGCGTCGTGACTACAATAGCCGTTCTCTATTGTTCTTGAAACATATTTCGATATTACCAAATATCAAAATCGACTATGTAATTTGAAATTTTCTGAAAATATATATACATATATGTGATTTATTAGCCAATTCTCAATTGCAATTTAAGCGTCTGGCAAAGTTTTTTCAACATTAATCCTTCACAGATATTGAAAGGGCTGTAATTAGTTGTATTTCGACAATGTGTGTGTGTGTATATATTGTATAACTTAAAAGATAAAGAAAGAAAAAAAAACATATTTAATGCAAGCTAATAAAAGAAACACGTAGCTTTAAGAAATTGAATTTCCGTCGTCTTTTCTATTTTTTATATATATATTTTTTACGATTTGCAAGGTCTATTTTATAGATTCCTATTTGTGTTTGGATTACAAGAACACAATTTATGAAATTCGAGAAGAGGAAAATAGTCTGTAATCCTTTCTTTGTTTGAGATACATTCATTTCAGTCAAAAGACGATTTAGTAAGCGCTTACATTTCAAATGTTTGTATTTGTAGTACTTAAAAACATTAAAGAATATTTGGTTGGTTTGCATTCAGGTGTGCTTTCAGTGGGGCCAAAGCATTTTTGGTGGGGCTGCTCTTGCGGGTGTGGGAACGCTTGTGGGCAATCAGATTGCTGGAATAGCGAAAATTGCGTCCGCAGGTATCGCAACAGTACGGCTTTTCGCCCGTATGGATGAGCATGTGCTTCTTATAGCCGGACTTTTGGGTCAGGCCCTTGCCGCAGATGTTGCAGGTGAACGGCTTGACGCCGCTGTGACTGTACAGGTGGGAGCGCAGCGATGATGCCTGCCGATATGTCTTGCCACAGATGCGGCATTTGTTGGGATTGTTGGGATTATGGAGCGTTATGTGGCCATCGTACGCATTGCGCGTCTTAAATGAATCACCGCAAATCTTGCACACAAATGGCCTCTCGTCGCCATGCAGCTGCATGTGATACTTGTACGAGTTGCTGGTGCTCAGCTGCTTGCCACAGATCTGCAACAACAACAAAATGTGTTCATTTTTGGTTTTATTAATTTTCAAAGCTTCACACAAAATTTGCTTACGGGACACAGGAGGGCGGCATTGGCGGTTTTGGGTCGCTGTGTGCCACGCAACTTGATGCAGTTGGCTTTTGTGTGGCTCGGTTCGTGCTCCTCAAAATCCTCGTCGGGTAGATCAAAGTCCACTTCGAAAACCTCAGCGAGCTTATCACCGGCAAAATCAATTTCATCTTCGGTAATTTCCTCAAGCACCGGCACCTCCTCCGCCTCCCTCTCCTCCTCCTCCTCCTGCTCCTCATCCTCCACCTCGTGCTGGTGATCCTGCACAACCAGCGTTTCAGTTTCATCTAGCACATAGACAAAGTCATCGGTGTCCGTCAATTCCAAATCAACATCCACAACGTCTAACAGCGATTTAACTGGCGATGGAGAGCGGGAGGAGTTTGCCAATTTTGATGCTTCGGCATTGTGCTTGCGCAGCAAACGATCTGTGCGTAACGCTGTGCACCTAAAACCAACCAACTGGGTTAGCAGCACGGCACAGCGCTTGCAGATGTGACTGGGCAGGAAATGCTCCTCCTCAAGCACTTGCAGACTGGTGCAGTAGCTGAGCTGCGCAGCCAGCGTCGTCAGCTCATCGGAAATCATGTGCGGCTGGAAGAGCGAGAGAGTTTGCAACGATGGCACATTGCAAACGCGGCATATATGCTCTGCACGCTTCTCAAGCGTATCTTCCGAATTGGACATGTTTTTTTGGTGTTTCTCTCTCAGTTCTCAGTTCAGTTGTTGTTGTTTTTTAGCTTGGCTTGCTTGGTATTTACGCGCACAATTTTGGCAGCTCTAATTGAGAGGAGTTGCCAGACTTTTTTTTTTGTTCAGTCAGCTGATGCGTGCTTAGTGTGACCAGCTGACACACAAGCATATATGTATAGAATTTTCGCAGCCATGCCGGTTAAGTTCTAAAGGGGGTTCGATTGTTGCTCAATTGAAAGCGAAAGAAAATCAACATTTGTAAGTGAGAACGCGAAACGGCATTTGTGCGCCGCACTTGAAATACCACAGAGATGAGCATGGCGCCAGCGACAGTCATTCAGTTAATACGCTTAGGCGCGCCACGTGCGCCCCTTTCCACATTCGCCAACCGATTGCGGCGCACATTTGCATTGAATAATCAGCAGTCGCTGCCACTGTCAACCTCTGCCTCGATTCACGTCGCAGGCAGATCGCGGACAGCGGACAACAGCTGGTCTGGCAGAATCAACAGAGGCTACAGCCAGAATACCAGTAAGTAATTGACACTCGGCCACACCCCCTTTGAGGGCCCTTTGTGTTCACTTTTGATTACTTAACACTCACTCTCCCTCTCACTCACACACACGCACGCACAGAGGAACCGGCAGCTCCACAGGAGACAGCGGCGCCATTGCTATCGAAATTGTTTCCACAGACCTCACCCGATACAGACGGGAATGCCGAGCAGGAGCGCAAGAAGCGCGAGGAGGATGAGGCCAAGGAGAATGAGCGCGCCTGGAAGCGCATGAAACTCGGGTTAGCCATAGATCAATTTTTTTTTTTGTTTTAATTATTGTTCCAATTTATTTTGATTTTATTTTTTATTTTTTTGAAGCTTTGCCATTTTTGGCGGCGGCGGCATTGCCACTGTGCTATGGGGCATCTATCAGTTTGGACAACCGGAGCAGGATGCCGAGGGTCAGACGATTGAGGATGAGTTCACACACAAGCCGCTGGTGCAGCAGTATTTGCAGCGTATGTGGAAATCGTTGCATTACTATCAGAAAATGATTCAGGAACCGTCGCGGGCGAAACTATTGCCCGATCCGCTCAAGCATCCGTATGTGCAGCCACGTTACACGCTCGTCCTGGAGATGAAGGATGTGCTCGTGCATCCAGATTGGACATATCAGACGGGTTGGCGCTTCAAGAAGCGTCCGGGCGTTGATCACTTTCTGCAGGAGTGCGCTAAAGAGTTTGAAATCGTTGTCTTCACTGCCGAACAGGGTATGACCGTATTTCCCATACTGGACGCATTAGATCCCAATGGCTATATCATGTATCGTCTGGTGCGCGATGCCACCCATTTCGTTGACGGTCATCATGTCAAAAATCTAGACAATTTAAATCGCGACCTAAGACGTGTAAGTTTGCATCCTCAATCCTTAATATTAACTACCAAACAGTTGCAAACAGCAACAATTTAAGAACTCCCCGCAAGGATAAACCATGGAGATATTTTTCTGTGATAAAAATAAAAATTGTGTTTTTTGGTTTGCAGGTGATTGTCATCGACTGGGATAGCAATGCAACCAAAATGCATCCTGACAACACATTTGGCATTGCTCGCTGGCATGGCAACGACGATGATGGTCAGCTTCTCGACTTGGCCGCCTTTTTAAAGAGTGAGTTGGATAAAAATTGAATGTATAAGTTTATTTAATCCACTAAAAAAACACAATCTGAATTGCAGTCATTGCGCAAAATGATGTTGACGATGTGCGCGAGGTTTTGCATTATTATCGTCAATTCGAGGATCCCATAAGCCAGTTCAGGGATAATCAGCGCAAGCTGGCCGAGCAAATGCAGGAGGCTGAACGCATCGAACAGGCGAAACCGAAGCCAATGGTCAAGCAATGGTCTCGCAACATTCTAGGCCGCTAACTGCCATTGAACAGTTGCACCACGCTAATCCCACACACGAGCCATAGTCATCGTATATTTACATATATATGCAGTAGTCGTCGTACCCAGTTCTAAACTACTTTTACATACACCCAAAGCAAAGAAAAACAAAACAAAAATCGCGTTCCCTATGTTATAGTGAAAAGAACATGACCACAATGAAGAAATGCATATTCATCAACAAAAAAAAATCACAAACAGAGTGCTTCTTTTCGTACAACGAAAAATTGAAAATGTCATCGGTTCATGTAAGCAATATCCCCGATTTTTTTTTTTTAGTTTTTTTTTATACAAACAAAAGCTGTTGTTCTATTCCTTCATTTTTCTTTATCTTGGCGATGTAATTATCTAACCGATAATACAAATAAAACGAATTCAAATACAAGCAACAATTAAGTTTCGATTTGAAATGCACTAATTACATATTTTATATAGGCCGCTTATCGATGCTATCACATCGATTATCGATAAGTGAAAACATTTGAATACTTGCGCGCCCTTTGCTTGGTTGGCATCGTGTTGTGTTGGTTTTTGGCTTTAGATATGCGTATGCATGTATATGTTAACATTCTCATGTATGTATGTGGAGGGGAGTGGAGCATGCGCCATGAATGCTTTATTTCCGCTGTAAATGTCAAAGTTGAACTTTACTCTATCGGTGGCTGTCAATAGATTACACAGGCGTAAGCACAGGCAGGGCGCAGTGACAAGAGCAGTCAGTATGCGTTTTTGTTTGTTGATTTTCCTGCTTCCGCAGACCGACTCAGTAATATTTGCTTTTTGTTCCTTTCTATAATGCATAAGCCTTGTTGCACATACTTGATCATCTAGTCATACACACGCACGCACACACACACACACATGCACACAAGTTTTGTGCATATGCGCATTTACATGTAAATGCGTATTTATGTATGTGTATTAGTATAAATGGGATGCTTCGCAGCCCAAGGCGACCTTTACGTCACGTCAGAGCCACCAGCAAGCAACCCCCTCCCTCTTCCTAAATGGACGACGCTAACGGCAACAGCGTCAAACAATGTATACATTGCCCTTTCTCTCAATTTCTTTCTCTGTCTTTCTGTCTTGGGGCACAAGGACGTCGACAGCAAAGTCTACACCTGGAACAACATAGTTGTAAGCGTGATGTGAAATATGTAATTGCAAAATCTAATTTGCAAAACCCCTTTCGGCGAATTTCCGTTTGCCTACGGCTCAGACACACAAGTAAGAGTGAGAGCATATTGCCTGCGCTTAGACGCTTTCTCGCGCGCTTTTGCTACGCTGATTAAAATCTGATAGGGCGTTCTGCGAGTCATTAGCCCATATTATTTATCATTTGATAGCTTTATAAATGTACAAATTTTTTTCAATTAATTGTATCTAAAAAAAAAAATGAAAAGTAAACTATGATAAGTAGTAAAATAAAGCACAAATTTAGATAAGCTTAAGTTTGAAATACAATTCTGCTCTTTTATCGTTTGACAGCTGTTTATTGGAATACCCCGAATATGCTTTTTCCCTCTCTCTCTCTCTGTCGCGTTCTCACCTCTGTATCTCAGCTTGCTGGTGCTTTTGCTGCTGCTTTTCAGCTGGTTCTGTTTCGTTTTCGTTTTCAGTTCAAAAGCGAACGCGGACGTGTGTCGGTCGATGCAGCCGTCGCTCGCTACGCCTACGCTGTCGTTTTGTATGTCCGTTTGTAATTGCAAAAACTAGCAGAAGCGCAGCAAAAGGCAAGAAAATTTTATACAAAATTTTCTTCTTGAGTATGTGGATGTGTGCTAAGAGCAGCGAGTACAAAAAAATATAAAGTTCTCATTAAAAACGGTCAATCAAGAAAAATTGTTGTTTCTCTTTTTGTTATTCTATTTTTGTGTGTGTGTGTGTGTATTGTTATTGTTTTTAATAGTGCACAGCTGCTGGCAGCAATAGATATGTGAGTTTTATACAGATGTCTGTGCGTATGTTATTGTTTTTGTTGTTGCTCATCGTCTGTGTTATTGCAGCTAAATTGTTGCAAGAAAATTTACAAATGCGCAAAAGAGTAAGGAAAACGGCATACTCCGTGCGTGCGTGCGTGTGTGTGTGTGAGTGAGCGCGTAAACGTAAATGCGTAAGCTCAGAGTCTGGCCTGGAATTGTACTCTCTCCAGCAGCAAAGGTTTCTATCTCCCCTTCCCCCAGAAGAAGTAGCAGAAGCGAAAAGAACAACAACAACAAGTAAATGCTGCGCTAACACAATCGTGAAATGCGTGCGTGTGTGTGTATGTATGCTTGTGAGTGTGTTTGTGATGAGAATTTTAAGCTGCATTTTGGCATTTACATCTTCCCATCTGCCCCATTTTCCACTTTCATGCGTGACTAGGCCATGCACACACACACTGACGCGCACGCACATACGCATTGTGTTCTTGTGATTTGAGCTCCCAAAACGGCCGCAACTAAATTTTGATAGTCTCCCAGTTGGAACATAGAAATATATTCTCTGCTGCTGCCGCCAGTGATTTAGCTTCTTTTTGCCTCCATTTTACTGTTGTGCTTCACTAAATTGAGCCTAGGGCAAAAATGTTTTCTGCGCGCGCATTGCTTTTTACAAGCAGTTTTGTTTTCACTGTTGCTGTTGCTGTTGCGCTACAATGTGTGCGTATATGTATGTGCTTGTGTGCATGTATATATATTTATATATTTATAAATTATTAATAAACATAAAGCACGCCACAGGTGTGTTGTGCACTGACAGCGAATACTGCCGACCCCAGCAAGCAACACTCTTTCATTCGTAATTTGCGCTTCTCTTCTTCTGTCTGTGTGTATGTCTATCTGTCTTGTCTGGCTACTTCAGCGGGTCAAAAGTCAGCTTACGTTCAACTCGTTGACACCTTTTGTGCCTTGCACTTACTTTTGTTACTATGGTTTCTCTCTCTCTCTCTCTCAAACACACATAATTCGGCGAAGCCATCCAACTGCAACTGCAAAAAAATGTAAACGATCACCTACGATGCTGCCTTTTGACTATTTAATAGCTGGTTTTAGCTTTCCATAAAGCTGAATAAAGTTATTAGTGACCAATTTTATTTATTTTGGCTTCATAAAACTTATCGCAGAAAGTTATTAAATCATTGACCAATTATCATTTTTATTAATGAATTTTTTTTTTATCTTTTCTCATTTTGTGGCAACGCTGATCGCCACACAATACTGCGCCTCTCTTCTGCGCTTGCCTATTCACACTCACGTGCACTCTCAGACTTTGCTTGTTGTTGTTTTTGTCGTCATCGTCTCTGTCTCTTCGTCGCTTTGTTGCTTCCGGGGCTTTCACGTTCAATTATTAATGCTTGAATGGTCGGCAGCCGCGGAGCGCCATTTATTTTACCGTTTGCGCTTTTGGGTTTTTCTTCTCATTTTATTTTTTACATTTTGCTTATGTCCAATTACTGTGGCAATTTATTCATCAAGCAGCAAAGCGTGCAAACAATAACACCCAAAGAGAGGAGCAAACACAGTTTTGTTTTTTTTTTTTTTTGCTTTGCTTTGTGTCTCCTGCTGCTTCTTCTTTTCCTGCGCTTTGCAAGTATTTATCTTGCTGTTGTTGTTGTTGCTCGCTTTAGCAGGCCTATGCAAACTTTGTGTCACACACACTTCATAGTTTTGCACATGACAGCGTCCGTCGCTCCCCCCACCCCGTCGTTGAGCAATCCCTTGACACGAGCTTGATCATCGCCATAAAGCAAACGCAAACTGTAAAATGACAGGCGACAGACGACAGACTATAAACACGGTCAGCGTTCAAATTACGTGCAAAGTGCACAGATTACTCTCTACATACACATATAAGTAAATATTCGCACATACATATATATTTAGTTATGTGAGTGTGAGTGTGTGTGTGTGTGTGTACATATTTATTTATTCATTTCGGTTTTGTTTATAGCGAGCATAAACATATATGCATATGTACATCTGTACTTGTATTTGATATGACACAGCTAGATACAAGATAAATGAGAGCCATTTAGGCACTAGCAGAAATATAAAATATAGTTTCACATTTATTTACTCGTTTCTTTTACTTCAAGTTCAGCTGATGAACTCAAATTTGATGCTATTCAATTTAAGTGGAAATTATAATTAATTATTTAATAAAAATGAATAATAAATGAACTGCGTTCACATATCAGATATTCAATATATATATATATAAATATGTATGCATACAAAGTACATATGTAAATATCTATTTTTTCTTTCCACGCTTTATTTCTTTCTGTGCCTTTTGATACCATATCGCCCCCATAATTATTGATTACTGGCCTTTGTGCGCTGCTTGCAACAGTATCGTCATTAAGTGGACATCGTATATACATATACATTTATCCAACGTATATACAGTTATTGGCAATGGAGGGTGTGCAAGTGGTGGAGGGACTTGTGAGACTTGTGTCTTGCCAGAGACAGCATTGTCAATCATGAAACGCCATTAATTAAGTTGCAATTGCCCCAGTCAGCTGCAAAGTGCTTGCTGCTAGCAAGGCAAGGCCACGTCCATTAGCTGGATGGATGGATATCCAGTCCTAGTTCAAAATACAGATGTACATACATACATACATACATACATGCATACAAGCATACAAGATGTAAGTACTTTCAAAACTCACCTAAGCAGACAAAAAGTGCCAAAGAGCCAAAAAAAAATAAAAAGGAAGAAAAAAAATGTCTGTCAAGCGCCATAAATAATTAATTACAAATAAAAGATTAGATTAAAGTGACATTTGCTGTGGAGCAGAGAAAGGTTGAAGTTGTTGCTGCCTTGTGTGTTTGCCCGTGTGTGTCAGTGTGTGTGTTTGCCCGTGTGTGTGTGTCATTGTGTGTGTGTGTCAGTGTGTGTGTGTTTGCCCGTGTGTGTCAGTGTGTGTGTGCATGTGTGTGTGTATGATAAACAAACATTGAAATGTTACATCTACACAGACTTTCATAATTTGACTCGCACAGGTCAGCTTCAAATTGAAAATACCCATTTGAAGGTCAACCAAATAAATACATACATACGTAATTATACACATGCAGATGTATCTACAGATGTATACACGATATAGATATAGTGCAGACGCGCTTTGGTTTTAATATTTAAGCTGATTTTCGATTATTTCCCCTTTCATAAATATGTAGTTCGAATGTGTTTACAAACAAACAGAATATAAATAATTAACTTAATGTATACCAAACATGAAATTGATACTCTTCTATCTCTAGCGATTCCCATTCCCATTCGCATTCGTTTTCGCATTTCGATATCCACATTTTTCTGTGTTTTGCAAATGTTTTGCAATTATTATTCGCAAACGGTAAAATTGCGACCTTGGCCAAATCAAGAGCACCAAAAACCGACCTAATGTGTAATATGTACTCATGTACACATGTACATATGTATCTATGTATATTTTTATGTATTTATGTGTGTATGTATGCTATGCTATAAAAGTGACGAGTGGTTAACCTTAACGCTGTAATCCGACAGCGCTTAAGCTCCCAAGTTCATGTAACCGTTTCAGCTGACATCTCAGGTATTTCATCGCAATAATTGCTTACTTTTGTTATACATAAACACATACACATACACATAGGTCTACATACATATGTGTATATCTTTATTGAGTCTGATTTGAATTGTAAAGCTCCATAAAACTGCAAGTCCATCGACTATATGGATCAATATTATTGTATTGACGATAAGCTCGCTTGTCGCTTGTCACTTTGACGGATCGATTGCATCAGAGAAAGGGGAGGGGAAACGAATGCCAAATAATAACAACAACTACAACAGAAAATTAACTACGTTTCCCCCTCTCCCCCTCCCCATCTCCCCCTCTCCCTTTCACACTTAGTCTCTTTCTGTTTTTAGGTCAAGCGAGGAAATAGCAAAGTGCCAGTGGATGTGGAAGGAAGGGCGAGAGGAGATGCGTGTGTGTGTGTGTCTGTGGAGGGGGGAGGGGTTCCCATTGTCGGCGCTAGTCAACAATAAATCCAATTAGCAAAGCTGTTCAAGGTAACAGCAAAAATTATGCACGATAAACCAAAATTATTTTCGAGTGTTTTTTTTTTTTCGTTTTTTGTTTTTGGTTTGTGTGTGTTACCATTTGAGAAATGTGAGCTGCGACGACCTTATCGGACATTTTCATTCCCGTTCGCAATTTCATTCTTGTTTGTTGTCCCTGTAGCACGATAATCGCAATAATAATATATGCATATGCCTTTGGATGCTCTCTCTCTCTCTCTCTATTTCTCTATGTATTTGAAAGACGCAAGTTTCGTTAAAAAGTCAGTCTTTATTTAGAGCGAATATTCTAAGAGGAATATTCACCGAATTCCTTTCCTTTTTAAATTTCGAAAACAGAGAAAATTATTATTGAAATTAAGATATAATATTTCTGTTTATAATATTCATAATTATTAAATATTTCTTATATTTCAAATGAATGTAACTGGCAGTGGCAGGCATTTCCGATCCCATAAAGTATATATGTATGTATATTCTTAATCATTATTAAGAGTCGAGTTGATTTTGCATTTAATGTTTACTTAGACTATTAGAGCTAGATACTTCATATGCGGGAATACATACACTCGTATTCCGTACGCAGATCGAGCTTATTTCATTTTATCGATAATTGCCAACGTTTTGCGAATATCGACATAAATCGACATTTCCGATGGTAATAAGAGGCACAAATGCAAAGATATTGCCTTTCCAAATATGTCTTTTGATGAATTGTTCCCATTTCACTCAGATTCGAAACATATATTCATATTGAACAAACTGGACGATCAGCAGCAATCCTCGCATTGGTATTTCGACCAGAGCATTCTTATCGCTTCTCGGTGACATATTTGGCTGAGTGTAGCTTTGCTCTTTGTGGTGGTATTAAGTAGTTGTTCAATTGACAGCTTGAGTGCCCGCCTGACACTTTGAATGTTGTCAGCAGTCCAATGCTGTTCGCTGATTGTATGCGAGTCTCCCCCGGGGGTGCCAATCAATAGGCGAAACGGTAATTTACATTTTAGAGCTGCAGATCCATGAAGCACATATTACACATATATATAGATATAGACACAGACTGATGCACGGAAGCCATAGCAACAAACAACCAGCTAGGGCTGAGGCAACCATCGAGGCAACATCGAACCGAACCAACCCCTGGCCGAAAAATGTAATCCAACCTTGCCACACTTGCAGGTCATAGACGCCACCTCAGCCATGCGCATCACAAGCAGCAAGCGGCAGCAACAGCAACACAGCCACAACAACAATAACAACAACTACAACAACAACAATAGCAACTAAGAAAATCCGATGATTGCCTAAAGCCTATGAAATAAACCATAGCGCGCAGAGAGAGAGAGAGAGAGAGAGCGAGCGAGAGAGAGCGAGAGAGAGAGCGAGCGAGAGAGGGGCAAGCGAGCAAGAGGAACAGAGGAAGTAAACCCGCCGTAAAATACACCAAAGACGCTGACCAAATAACAAAATAGATAGAAAATAGTCCAAAAGAAAACAAAAATGTTGATCAAAGAGTATCGCATACCACTGCCCCTCACCGTCGAGGAGTACCGGATTGCCCAGCTGTATATGATAGCGGTAAGTGTCGATGAGCGAGCTGATCATAAGTGCATAATCCAAGTGCACCAAGTACACTCCAAGTATCCCAGTACACTCTGAGAAAATCGCTGATTAAAAATTAAATTACCTATGATTATTTATTTCGATTTATTTTCAATTTTCAATTTTAATCACATTTAATAAATATATATTAGGGATAAATTAACTTATCGACTGGTTAAAGCTGCGAATGTGAATTCATTTACGATTCGTAATACATTTAAAGGGATGACCAAAACAAGTTTACAGTATTCATTTGTATTCGAGTCATTTTGATGATTTAAATTCGATAAATATAACTCTAAAACCGACTTTGTTCCGATTGTTGAAAGCTATAGGATATAGTGATCACATTCGCCCGGCTCCGTTGCGCAGTTTCATCAAGTTGGCTTTAAAATTGATGAACTTGCTTGCATAGACCATAGACAGTCTCGGCTGATCAGGTGTATATATAGTAGCCTCAGCTAGTAATTAATGTGTGCATTCATTCGTTCCATTTGTTGCATGAACTGCTCGTTGTCCCTTGCAGAAAAAGAGCCGCGAGGAGAGCCATGGCGAAGGCAGCGGCGTTGAGATCATCATCAATGAACCCTATAAGGATGGACCCGGTGGCAATGGCCAGTACACAAAGAAGATCTATCACGTGGGCAGTCACTTGCCGGGCTGGATCAAGAGTAAGAATCAAATTAAATATATATAATATTGAATTTGTAAATAGAGCAGCGGTTCATTTGCAGGTCTACTGCCCAAGAGTGCGCTGACCGTCGAGGAGGAGGCATGGAATGCGTATCCGTATACGCGGACACGCTACACTTGTCCCTTTGTGGAGAAGTTCTCGCTGGACATCGAGACCTACTACCATCCAGATAATGGCTATCAGGACAATGTGTTTCAGCTATCGGGCAGCGATCTTCGTAATCGGGTTGTCGGCAAGTCGATCACATCTAATCTTGTGTCGATTTGACGTCATTAATAATGTATTTTTGTATTTGATTGCTTTGTGTGTCACAGATGTGATTGATATTGTCAAGGATCAGCTGTGGGGTGGCGATTATGTGAAGGATGAGGATCCCAAGCAATTCGTATCGGATAAGACGGGTCGCGGCCCACTTGGCGATGATTGGCTGGAGGAGTATTGGCGCGAGGTGAAGGGCAGGAAGCAGCCAACGGCACGCAATATGTCTCTGATGACCGCCTATAAGATCTGTCGCGTCGAATTTCGCTATTGGGGCATGCAAACGAAGCTGGAGAAGTTCATCCATGATGTTGCCCTGCGCAAAACAATGCTGCGCGCCCATCGCCAGGCGTGGGCGTGGCAGGACGAATGGCATGGCCTGACCATCGAGGATATACGCGAGCTTGAGCGTCAAACGCAGCTGGCGCTAGCCAAAAAAATGGGCAGCGGCGAGGAGTGTAGTGATGGTAACAACATACCAATTCGCACAAAGTGTGATCCATACACATACATATATATATATATATATATATATTTGGCATTGCAGATAGCATCTCGGAGCCGTATATGAGCAGTGCAACAGTGGCGCCAGCTTCGGGCCACAGCGAGCGCAAGAAATCAGCGCCAGCTGTGCCACCAATTGTCACCCAGCAGCCACCAAGCGCCGAGGCCAGTTCGGATGAGGGGGACGACGACGATGAGGACGATGATGATGAGAATGGCGATAATGTCGCTAGAAATGTGGAGCTTGCCGCCCAAAGTGCCACCAATCAGCGTTCACGTTCCCAAAGCATTCAAATGGCCAACAAGACCAAATTCGGCTCAAAGGGTGCCCTGCACTCGCCGGTGGGTTCAGCACACAGTTTCGATCTGCAGGTGAGTGTGCTGGATGCTGATGCTGCAACTGCAACTGCTGATGCTGCAACTGCAATTGCTGATGCTGCAACTGCTGCTACTGTCCATTGTCTATTGTCTATTGTCTATTGTCTCCCTCCTTGGAATATTGTCGTACTTTGTGCTTTGTCTTTGCTTTGTTGCTGTCCATTGTCTTTCAGTTGGTTTCTACTTTCAATTCGACGGTGTTTCATTCTCATGCTAAATGTTTACATAATTGGAATAGTTAACAATGAATTGCACATTGAATCAATCCAAGTTTTTATTAGCAATAACTCGATGAAGCTCAACTGATGTTTAATTTTTGAACGTTTGCCAAGTGCAAGCATTTATTTATTTAATCATACAATTCCCAGCATCCGTTAATTACTAATTTGATTAATTAGAGTCCCCGTTTTTTTTTAATATATTGCTTCGTTAACTTCCGTAAGCAATTTATTGATTTTTTCTTCATTATTTGTTTTTGTATTTTTTTTTTTAAATACAGAATTGCAAAAGTTAGTCATACGAAATCGATAATTTTGCAAATATCTTTCGGTTTTTTCATTTATGTGTATGCAAATATATGCTTTTGTATCCTTTGAGCAGTGTGTTCTTACCCAAGAAAAAAACAAATTTAAAAATAATCTTTGATTTGCTCTTGTCACACACAAAATAAACTCCAACAAAAACAAAAAAAACACACACCCAACACCGAAACCGCTCCGATACCGAAACCGAAACCAATCCGATCTTGAGCAGAATAAAAAGCCAGCGTCACGCAGACATGTAAGTTCCTGTTCCAGTTCCAGTTCCAGATCCAGTTCCAGTTCCTGCTCCAAATGCACTTCCAGCTGCAAGTCCCAGCACCATCTCCAACATAGACAAAGAGCGCTTGTAGCGAACCCAAAACTTATGTATTTAGATTCGATTGAGGATAAGAGATTGATGGTGTGTGTGTGTCCATTTGCAGGTAGCCAACTGGCGCATGGAACGCCTCGAGGTTGACTCCAAATCCAACTCAGACGAGGAGTTCTTCGATTGTCTGGGTATGTGCCATCCATATGCTTTAGGTGCTCTAAACTAATTGTTGTCACTTACAGACACAAATGAGACGAACTCGCTGGCCAAATGGAGTTCACTGGAGCTGTTGGGCGAGGGCGATGACAGCCCGCCGCCACATGGCGGCAGCTCTTCTGGCAGCGGTGGCCCTGGCCCTGGTCATGCTGGTGGTCGCCATAAGCAGGAGGATAGCATATTCAATCAGGACTTTCTTATGCGTGTCGCCTCCGAGCGTGGCAATAAGCGACAATTGCGCTCCTCGGCCAGCATTGATCGCAGTCACGACTCATCGCCACCGGGCTCGCCGAGCACACCCTCCTGCCCCACAACCATACTGATCCTGGTGGTGCATGCGGGCAGCGTGCTGGATGCGGCCAGTGAGCTAACCGCTAAGAAATCGGATGTGACAACATTTCGCGGCTCATTCGAGGCTGTTATGCGTCAACATTATCCCAGTCTCCTGACACACATGACCATCAAGATGGTGCCGTGTCCATCAATCTGTACGGATGCACTGGGCATTCTCTCCAGCCTCAGTCCGTATTCATTTGACGCATCACCGTCGGCAGCGGATATACCAAATATAGCGGATGTGCCCATTGGTGCCATACCGCTGCTGGCTGTGGCTTCGCCCGAATTTCAGGAGACGGTCAACAAGACGGTCGCCGCTGCCAACATTGTTTATCATGAGTTCCTCAAATCGGAGGAGGGTCACGGCTTCTCCGGCCAAATTGTTATGCTGGGCGACTCGATGGGATCGCTGCTGGCCTACGAGGCGCTCTGTCGCTCCAATGGCAACCAGTCGAATGCCTCCAATCCATCACAGGCGGCCGGCCATGGCCCCATCGGCGCCGGTGGTGACAGCATTGCACGCATGTCACGCATGGACGATGATGAGCGTTTCATTGACTCTGATCTGGATGCGAAGAGATTGCTAGTGGCGCCATCGCCACGACGTCGTCGCTCCAGCTCCTCGAGCGATTCGCGCACAATCCGATTGGACTTTGAGGTCAGCGATTTCTTTATGTTCGGCTCACCACTGTCTGTCGTCCTGGCCGCCCGCAAATTGCACGATGCAAAGGCGGCACTGGCACGTCCCAATTGCCATCAGGTGTACAATCTGTTTCATCCAACCGATCCGATTGCCTCCCGCCTGGAACCGTTGCTAAGCGCACGCTTCTCCATACTCTCGCCGGTGAATGTGCCGCGCTATGCCAAATATCCGCTGGGCAATGGACAGCCGTTGCATTTATGTAAGGATTACAGTCCATCTATGGATTACAGTCACACATGATCTAACGCACTCTCTCTCTCTCTCTCTCTCCCTCTCTCTGTCTCTCCGTCTCTGCCTCTCTCTCTCGCTCAGTGGAAGTAATACAGTCGCATCCACAGCATTTCAACGATGGCAACAATCTGCTTGCCGGCCGTCGCCTATCGGATGCATCCATGCAGAGCACCATCTCTGGTATCATTGAGAATGTTTCCTTAAGTACCATACACTCACGTAAGAACGGATTGATTGATTGATTGAATTGATTGACTGATTGAATGGTTAATTGACTTTGTGTGCTTTTTGCAGTTCAGAACAAATGGTGGGGCACAAAGCGCTTGGACTATGCGCTCTATTGCCCAGAGGGTCTGAGTAATTTTCCGGCACATGCGCTGCCGCATCTGTTCCATGCCAGCTACTGGGAGAGTCCCGATGTGATTGCCTTCATATTGCGACAGATTGGCAAATTTGAGGGCATACCGTTTGTGGGATCGCACGATGACAAGGACAACGCCTCGTTCCATCCTGGGCAGCCGCGCGAAAAGTGGATCAAGAAGCGCACCTCCGTCAAGCTGAAGAATGTGGCCGCCAATCATCGGGCCAACGATGTTATCGTTCAGGAGGGGCGGGAGCAGCGTTTGAATGCTCGATTCATGTATGGGCCGCTCGATATGATCACGCTGCACGGCGAGAAGGTCGATGTGCATATTATGAAGGATCCACCGGCGGGCGAATGGACATTCCTAACCACCGAAATGACCGACAAGAATGGACGCATCTCATACAGCATACCCGATCAGGTGTCTCTCGGCTATGGCATCTATCCGGTCAAGATGGTGGTGCGCGGCGATCATACCTCCGTTGATTGTTATATGGCTGTTGTGCCGCCGCTAACCGAATGCGTTGTATTCAGCATCGATGGCTCATTCACGGCATCCATGTCGGTGACCGGCAGGGATCCAAAGGTGCGCGCCGGTGCCGTCGATGTCTGTCGCCATTGGCAGGAGCTTGGATATCTGCTCATCTATATTACCGGGCGACCCGATATGCAGCAGCAGCGTGTCGTCTCCTGGCTCAGCCAGCACAATTTTCCGCATGGCCTAATCTCGTTCGCTGATGGACTCTCCACCGATCCGTTGGGCCACAAGACCGCCTATCTCAATAATCTGGTGCAAAATCACGGAATCTCAATTACCGCCGCTTACGGCAGCAGCAAGGATATTAGCGTCTACACCAACGTGGGCATGCGACCCGAACAGATCTTTATTGTTGGCAAGGTACATGCACTGAACCAGATCCAATTGACAACCAGTATATATATATATTTATCTATATATTGTAATTGTATTCCCCCCACTGCCCAACAGGTTGGCAAGAAATTGCAAGCGAATGCAACGGTGCTCACCGAGGGCTATGCCGCCCACTTGGCTGGTCTTCAGGCGGTCGGTGGCTCCCGTCCGGCCAAGGGTAATGCACGGATGGTCATACCACGTGGCTGCTTCAATCTGCCCGGACAGTCGGCAAATCCGCGTCGCCGAAGGTAGGTCATAGACTCAGAACTCAGAACTCAGAACTCAGAAATGATGACTAGTGGCTTCTGTGACTAGTGGCACTCCTCCGCAGTCTTGTGTAAATTGTACATATGTATATGTATATGTTTGTGTTAGTATTAATAGGCAAATATTTGTATAGTGTGTACTGTATACTCTAAACATTGGTGTTCCTGTTTCTATGTTTGTTTGCTTATCTCAACTTACATTTTAAGTTTGTTAATTAGTTTGTATAACATTGATTAACTTTAATTTGATTAATTTTGTTGGCATCATTTGCACGCTGGCCTTTTACACATATATATATATATATTTATATATATATATACCAATTTGTGTATGTATATTGTCTGTAACCCACACCTGTGTCCTGCGTGTCCTCCGATAACAGCGTAACCGTATGTGCCCCATGTGAAAGAACGTTTGTAATTAGCTAATTGCATTTGAGCTGCAACTTTGCAACTTTCTCTCTCTCTCTCTCTCTCTCTCTCTCTTACTCTGACTCTATCTATCTGTCTACCTCTGTGCCCCATATTTGCTTGCAAACAATAAAACGCACAATCCATGCACAACCAACCACTACAATCTGTGGCACTGGCCACCTCCACCTTCTATCGACCAGCAATGCATTTGAGGCGCAATCGCCGCTCCCTGCCACGCCCAACAGCGCCAGCCTGGGCCAACTGAACGAGGGCCTTGAATTAGAGCAAGAGATTGCCGGCCCGGATGTATCGCCAGGATATGGTCAAGTGCGCATCTTGCCGCTCCTCCGTCCAGCCACGCCCACCTCCCCCCTCAAGCAGCAGACACAAAACGTTGCCTAGTCCATTTATATTGATTTATTTATGTAATTTTTAAGTTGTCGGAAAGAATTGCAATGCCGTTATTATGTATTATAAATATATATATATATACATATATATATATATATATATATGTATTGTATGCTAAGTTTGAATTATTATTTGTATATGTATGCAAGATATTATGATTAGTGCCCTTATAGTTTGTATCATGTATTATTCGGTTGGCAACTTATTGTTATTGTAATTACTACTTCGATCAAAAAACTACAAGAGATCAAATTTGGCCAACAAGCAACAAGCACACATTATGCGAGTATATACACATAAGTATGTGTGTGTATATATATGTATATATATATGTATATATATATATGTATACACGCATACATCTTAGTATTTAGCACAATTACACATATATAAATACAATAAAACGCTTTCGAGATTTACGTAAATACAAATATGAATATATATTTATTATAGACGTACATACGTGCAATATGATTTATGATGTTACCGATATTGAATTGTATCTTTTCTTTGTTTGTTCTTTGATTTAAATAACCGACGCTTTAAACCGCTTTCTGCCACACGTCACGTCACGTCACGTCACGCCTCCTCCCCCCTTCGATTTGATCCGTGCTGATGCGATCCACTCTAATCAATCAAACCAACACACACACACACACACACATGCACATGTACACCATACAAACACACACACACACACACACACACACACACACACACACACACACATATATATATATATATATATTTATTTATATATATATTTATATTTATATATTTACATATAGGCTGCATGAACAAGCAACGAATGAAGTTTAAAAACGTTTACCAAACACCGTAGTTATTATGCAAAGAGCGCCTTGCATTTCAAAAATGGACAAAATTGTGCGCGAGAAATTGGTGTTTAGTGTCCAGAGTTGATTGATATTTTTTTGAGTTGAGTTTGATTTGTTTATGTTAAGTTTTTAATGCATTTTATTGATTCGTTGTTGTGCAGCAAAACAAAAATCAAAAACCGAAAACCAAAAAAAAAAGAGAAAAACACCTTAAATTGGATCAACTGAAAACTGTCTCAACTTTAAATCTTATCTCTTTTTTTCCACAACCAAAAAAAAAAACCCAAATTCAAACTTTCCGCTAATCAAAATCAAATCACACATTAAATCTACACACAACAACTACACTCACACCCACACACACACACACACACACACATACACATAAATTCAACATGGACCTGTGACAGCAATGAGACGGGCCTCTCATCGCCCATACGCAGCGGCTATCTGAAGCGCAAAACCTACCTGAGCCATCACTAATCAATAAATCCGAAGAGTGCAGGACGAAAAATGCACACAGCTAAAGAGAAAGAGAGAGAGAGAGAGAGTGAGAGCGAACACTACTTGACCCGATACGAATGATGTATATATGTTATGTAGTTTATAGTGCCGCTGATTGGATTCGCGATCGACGACGAAACCAGCAACCAGCAACCAGCAAACTCTCACAAATACAAGCCATGCAATTAGCAATCAACTAGATGTGTGTATCTGTATTTATAGCTCTACATATATATATAATACCACTACTACTATTACTACTACTACCACATATAACATGTGCTTCGAGCCTGTTTAGAAGGCACTCAACAAATACCTAAACATCTAATCCTATCCTGATTGGATCAGCATTAGTTGCAGTTTAACTACTACAACAACAAGAACAGCAAAATCTCTGCATTGATGCCCCCATAAACTGCATCTGTGTATAATGCATCAACTTATAATATTATGCGCGATATATAGCAAATTATATGGTGTATATACAAACTTACAAACAAACAAACAAAAAAAAAAAAAAAAAAGATACACATATATATATATAATAATGAATCAATTGTACAACATATAACACAAGTCAAATGTGTCACGCGGTGAGTAGACTGATAAATTGCAGTTAGCTGCAATTCCTTATAATATATACACGCCTAAACTATATAATAGTATACACATCTTCAATATTATTCCTTTTGAGAACAACAAAAAACAAAATAAAATTTTAATTTCAAATCCATGCTCAACTCTCGATTTATGTTTTTTTTTCTTGACAATTTGAATGATATGGTTTAGAAGCACCTTATTAAACTTGATTAATTGAAATACATTTTCAATCTATTTCTTAGGTACCTGGAAAGAAAGACTGTTTCCTCCTGTTGTTTGATGGTTTTTCAAACCACATAAAGAAAAATACAAATCACACACAAAATTTGAAAGCAGAGAACATACATATATATATATATATAGATATAAATATATATGTATATATATATTATATATATACGTATGTACTAAATTGTATAACAAAATTACAGTACTCTACACATAAATATTATATATGTATATAAATATACTCTATGAAACCGTTTAACATATGCAAGCGAACAAAGTTCAATAATGTGGTAAACTGAAGGACAAAGAACAACAACTGGAGATAAGTACAACAACAACAACAACAACAACACATAAAAATATGATTATTATGAGTATTACTAGAGATCTCTAAACGAACTACTTACATAATACATACTGGGTAAATTGTCGGGCGTTAAATGCGTTGCAAAATCAAGATTCAAATCAAATGCAAAAGAGCATTCAAGGCATTTACCGAAACCAAGCCAAATGTATACTAACTAACAAACAGTTAAGCAAACAAAAAAACCTAAAAAAAAAGAAACAAACAAAAAACTGCTTTCACAAAAGTAAGGCCCTTATTGTTGTGTCTGTGTGTATGTGTGTGTATGTGCTTGCAAAGTTGAAAACTTATTCCAAAAACAAACAAAAAAAATGCAAAAGAAAACAATCTGATTCTTATTCTGATCCTGAAGGAAACCCGTAAGAAAACTCTCTATAATTGTGATAGTCTTTCGCTACTAAAAGATGCAAAAAGTTATTCAAAATCTATTCAAAGTTGTTTTGTATTGTAAAGAAAATAGATACATTTAAAATAGAAATGTATATGTATAAGCAATGGAAACTTTATAAATAAAAGGCAGAGTTGAACTCAACTCATGTCGAACAGTGAAAATCATATGCAAAATATTTGTAACTATTGAATGTAAAATATGAATTGTTTTGTATTCGGTTCCAAGTTCAATAATAGTATTTAGCCCATATGCGAACTATTTATCCATAAACCAGATGCAACAAAAACCAAATACAAATCTGCGCTCATTTGTGATAAACAAGAATTGAGTTCATAGTATATAAAGATGATAATGATGATGATAAGCAGTCTTTAATTAATCCTAAACTCAATGCGACCTGATGATAATGCAAAGGTAAAAACCATATGCATACATACATATGTACATAATTATGTATATATGTATGTATATACTATATACATACATATACACACACGTTAAATGCTGTCCACACAAGAAGTTAACTAGAACTAAAAAATATAGAAAGAAAAAAATAATGAAAAACAAATCACAAAATACAAAATACAAAGAGAGAGCAACACAAAATGGACCCAAGAATACGGATTAGTTTGACATTCAAGTATTTAGCTGAGATACGAGATATATATGTATTTACTTCCTAGCAATGCAAACTGAAGAGTTTAAAGTTATTTATTCATATACATACATATATATGCGTGCATATATGTTAGTGTAACCTTATGTGCATATGTGCATACCTATATATATATATATATATCTATTTAAATCTAGCGAAATTAAAAATTAAAAAAAAATAAATATATAAAATAACACATGAAAGCCGGTGTTCTAAAATATCTTAAGAACATGTTCCTTAATTCACATTTCAATTCGAACAAATGTCAGATAAATGAATCCACATTGATATTAATTATTGGTGTCAGAGACAATATCCCAAAATGTTTCGCATTCGACAGTTGTTCTGGAAAATGGTTCAAAGCAGTGCAGTTCAAAGGCAGCTTAAAAAAAGAAAAATAATTTAAAAAAACATAATCGATAAGCTACGTTATGTATGTATGTGTAGTTGTATGTATTTGTATGTATTTGTATGTGTGCAATGTTTCCACTGTAGAGTTCTTTCTATATCTATCTGCTATAATTCCATAGCCTACTTCTTTTCTCTATATATATTATACGCTTCCTGAAACCGAATGCATTTCATCTCTTTTAAAAACATTATATGTATGTATTTACATAAAAATCGCTTCAATTCCGGTTCTAATTGCACTTTAGAAAACTGAACAAGCTGGAAATAAACCAAACAAAACCAAAAAGATAATTGAATTTGAATTGTATTGATATTTTAACCCACCATTTAGCCGATAAGCAAAACCCCCGCTGACAATGTTATACATAGTATACATACATACATACATAGATGCCTAGTTGTGTGTGTGTGTGTGAAACGTAAATGTGAACAAAACACCCAAGCCCAGAAAACAGAGAAACAAATAACAAATAACAAAGCAAATCCAACAAAAAACAACAAACAATAAACAACAAAACAAAAAAACAAAGCGTTCATTATAATACTTGTATATGTATGTATGTATGTATGTATATATGTGCATATGTGCAACAATTGTTCAATATACATGCATACATATGTAAATATATAGATGTAATATTTTATATAGGGTGCAAAAGTCCAACGTTAGAGATTAATAAAAACATGAAAAAAAACAACAAAAAAAAAACATTATATATACTATATATGTAGCTGTACGCAGACAGAAGAAAAAAAAAACTAATATACAATATGTATTTATTGAGGGCAAATTCTACAACAAATTAAATGCAAAATGCAGCGATCCAGATGCAATCTATTTACAATACCAAGAAAAGGCATAAACATAACTCAAATTTTCATTAAAAATGTTAGCAAATTGCGAGATGTATGTGCTATAGACAAAAAAATGCATATATGTTGGTGTTTTTTCAACAAAAAAAAAAAAAAAAAAAAAAATTAAATAAAAAGTGCAAGTAAATAAAAACTAAGAGAAACAATAAGTGAAGAACAACTTGAGAATGTTCCGCAAATTTGGAAAGCATTCCAAATTGCAGTCCAAATATTTTTCGATCTACATTATGTTACCTGTTTGTTAAATGCCCCATGCGCAAAAGAGACAAGGCGATTGGCAGTTTAAAGAAAATAACGTTCATACAACAAAGAAAAAAGTTAATGGGAAAAGAAAAAAATATAAAATAACTATAAGAAAATGTTCTATTTGATGTTACAAATGAGAAAAATAAATATTGAAATATATATATAAATATATATATATATAAATATATGTATATGTATATATATATATATATATATATATATATATATGATAAACTCACAAACAAGCTATTCTTATTAAACACACTTTATGCAGGCTGTTTGAACTGTTGGGCAAATTTAAATTGTTGAAACTGCCCAATTGATATCTGCTCCGTTCGGTTGGGGATGCTGATAAACCCCAAACGGTTCACGACCCCGCGGCTGACTGATTGCCAAGTATTTCCAACATCTATAAGGCCGATGGAAGACTAGCAAGGAGGGAGAGTGATTAATGCGACACTGAGGCTCTCTGCCAGAGAATCAGAGATCAGTGCCAATATGGGAGGAGCATTATGATGAGATTCTTATATTGATATTTAGTCGTTGTATATGAATGAGGGCAGTTGAGGTGCAGCAACTTAAACATAGATCACTTGGTTCCATTAGAAATCAATTAAATGCCTATTATTATTGGTTGTTTTCGTGTCATTTTGTTTGATTTATTTAGGTTCTAACAAATTGAAGTTGTTATTACATGTTAACATACATAGCGGAAATCATTAATTAAGCCGTAAATAGGAGAAACGAATTTGAAAGACACTTTGTTCGCTCACAATTTGGGCAGACCCGCAGAAATTTGGCTCTCGATGCCGCAATGATCCTTGCCGCGCAATATGCGGAAGAAACCATTGTCTCCCCAGTCGGTGTTCCAAGAGTTGGCAATGAGCCAATAGGGCACCTTGCTCTCCCCCCAGACACCCCAGCCGACGATGCGTATGGCATGACCGCCCAACTGCTTGCCATGGACATGCTGATAGACGCCCGTCTTGTACAATATCAAATCCTCATAGACAGTAAATGCACCCTCCACCGGTCCATTGGTCATGATCTCGCGCTGAATGTTGCGCGGATTGCGATTGATCGAGTACGAGCTGGCGCCGAAATGCTTGTCCTTTTCATAGTCCACGGTGTAGTTGGGCTGGCACTGGTGCTTGCAGTGAGGCGTGCTGCCCGAATGGCAGGGTGGACGTGGGCCATCGACATGATGCTCGCAGGGCTCTACCTCATAGGGTCGGCAACCCTGCAAAATAATAATGCAAATATTCATATTTAACGAATATTATTTGACATTGAGCATAAAGCATTGAAATTGTATTGCTTACCTCTGAGGAACTGTAGGAGCCGCCGCTAACAATGCCCCTGGTCGTCCAGTAGCTCCAGGCGGCGCCAGGAAAACCACCATTGCAGCCAAAGCCGCAAGTGTGGCAACAGCTCACCAGATCATCAGCGGAGAAGTGGAAGTTAACAGATGCATTCGAATGAATGCAGACCTGTAAAAGACAGACACATACAATAGAAGCAACTCAACAACCAATTCACAGTCCAAACACAGAGTACACAAACACACACGCACACACACACACACGCACACACACACACACTCGCACACGCACACACACACATATACACACAGTCAGAGGCTAGCATTGCAACGCAATTTGTAGGAAAATCGATAACACAAAGAGATAAGCAAGTGGAGCCGCGTCAGATGAGTGGTTGTTGTTTGTTTTTGTTCTTTTCTTTTCTAAATGGGGGCGTTAACTTACACGGTCCGACATGGCCTCAACGGCGCCAAAGGCCCAGCAGGAGCCGCAGGAGCCCTGATCACGAATTTCCCGAATTGTTGGGCAATTGGGCCAATTTTTGCTCGAATCAAATTCCTCGGGCAAATCCTCATCGTCACCATCAGCGCCCAGCAGTTCTCGCTTCTCGGGCAGCGTGAACTTGTACGAATCGGGATGAACACCCATCAAGGAACGTATATGATGCTCCGACACGGCTTCATCAAAGTTGCGCCCAGGCTGCCATTAACAATAAAAACATAAATATATATATATATGTGATAGTCATGGTCATCATATTGACTTACCGTCCAGGTTGTGGCCTTGCTTTTCACCTGCTCAATGAATTCATCGCTAAGCATATGCGGCTCGGACTCTGTGGCTTTAGTAATGGCCACAAGTGCCAGCAGCGACACAGTCGCTATCAAGAATTTCATTTTTCTTTCTTTTTGAGCTACACACTTTGGTCAAAATGGCGCTGACAAAGCAATAAAAAAAATTAAAAGGCCAACAAAGCGTTTGGCTATGTGAATATATCTGCGTATGTATTTGTAATTAGTCGAATGTTACAAGATGGCGCGATTTGTAATCTGCTGGACCGACAGTCGGCAGCAGCGAATGCGAACTGTTGAAGCGTTCGGTCAAGCACGATTTATATGCGCTGTTGTTCTTTTCAAAGTTTTTGATAAGCGGCCATTGTATTGATGATGCTGATGGCATTTGTGTATTTCTTATCGATATATCGATGCGGAATAATCGCAGCGAACGATATTATTGCAATACTGCTCATATTGATGTTAAAACTAAATTGATAGTTTGCAAACAAGAACCTATATTTCAATATTTATTTGTCATAATTTTTATAATATATAAAGTAAAATTGCATATTAATTTAATGCAATATACATATCCATGTACAATTTGTACACATTTTGTGGTATTCCATTGAATTTAAATTCGTTCATTAAAATTATTTACATTATTATGGCTTTTTATGTTTAAATCTATTTCGATGAACTTAAATGTACAGACAGATAAACAGATTTCTTTAAGTGGTATTATCAGCTTACAATTTATTTTCTAGATTTCGTTTAAAAAGAATTGGGATATTTATATATAAATTGAGTTTAGGTACTAAAAGATTTATACTCAGAGATGCCCGAATACATAAATAAATATGTGTATATAATCTATTTACAGGACTTTTACTACTTAGTATTATCACAAAGGCACATGTGTATATTTGTTATGATTAAACATAGGGATTCCAATTGCTGCCGTCCTCGGGCAGCAGGTTATTCGTTATCAGCAATATCACATCGATGATCCACCAGACACCCACTCCGCCCATTGTCAACAGTTTGCCCACAGCGGTGCCCGTTTGGCCCAGGCAGAAGCGATCCATGCCAAGGAAGCCAAGCAGCATGCTGTATATCAATGTGGTCACAAAGTAGTGATCCGTATAGCGCACACACGGCACACCGTCCCGAAAGAAGGTCCTTGCGCCATAGCAATCGATGTCCGTGTAGACCGTGCACTGGACTCTTGTGTGCTCAACATCCGCGTAGAAGGAGCCACCGAAATGCAAACAGCCGTAGCCTTTCTCCTTCCATGCCGTCTCATTATTCCTATGATCGATGGGCTCCTTGCACTCCAGAAAGTCACGCGGCAAAAACGAGCAGAGCACATTAGGCCCGAGAGGATTGAAATTGGCCGATGCCTGGGAATTGGTGCCCGCCTGTGACTGGGATTGCGATTGCACGGGCACAACGGATTGCACAGCTGTGCCGGAAACTACAGTTTGGGGCTGCTCCTTGTCGCTGCGCGCCTGTATGGCTTGCGTAACGGGATTAACGATTAGAAACGATAAAACCACGCTGTACACAATCAGTTTTCGCTGCATTGTTTGGATTTTACGATATACTGCTACTTTTTGCACTGCCAGAGATGAGTGACTGGTGCACCAGAATAAACATCGCATGCTATGCTTGATAATATATCGATATATACATCTTGACGCGCGTTTCTATCAACCGATAAATATGCATAAAACACACAAGGATAATATTTAGTGCATCCCAATCCAAACAAGTAATAATTAATCACGTTGTGAGACATTCAGGTGTTTTATTTAAGATATGAAATGTCGATTGATTCTATATTTACTGTTGTTAATTAAACATAAAAAATGCATGTAATTAAATATAATTTTCCACTTACATTCTTTATTGCCCGTTGTTTAATATTGAAATTCGAATTCTTCGCACTGGATTTGTTTACAGTTTCGCAGTGAATGTCCGATTTTTTTTGTACGAATCATCAAGTGTTAATCCAGTATAATGGATATATTTGAAAATATTTGCCGCACTTGCGGTAACGACTGCTTGGAGGCCATGCACATATTCTTGGACAGTGTTTTGGTGCTGGAAAAGCAAGTGCCGATTTCGGAAATTATATTAAAATGTTTGCCAGCGTCTGCGTCGCTGCCGCCCCTGAGCAATGATGATGACTTTCCCCAGCAAATATGCCGCGTCTGCATCAAGAAACTGACAATGATCTACGAATTCAATACGAAATGGCTGGCGGCCAACAATGAGTTCAACGTGGCGCTCAAATTCGAACAGCGCCGGAATCGTTCCCGCTCCCAAACGCAGTCGCAGCTTAATCAGCCCCAGTTGGCAATGAAAGCCAAGCCGGCTGATGCGGCCGGTAATATTACTGCTGCTGATCAAATGGTGGTCAATGAGCGTAAGTTTTATTTTTTAAGAGATTATTAATTTAATGCAACTCATATATCTTTTATTTCTTTTATAGCTAGCGGCTTCATTGAAGATGTGAACTGTGAAACTGAGGTTAATTATCGGTGTGCCTTTTGCCCCGAAGGCTATTCCACGCTTGCTGCCTACAGGATGCATCACAAAGCCATTCACCGCAATTGTCAATTCATCAGTTATACGCCATAGCGTAAACTGGAACTGAACCCCTAGACACATAATTTGGTTTTGTTGTACTTAGCTATTTATATTGCGAATGACAAAAAAAAAACAAAAATGAGGATAAAGATCGCAGTTGCACAGCATTTTCATTTAATCATCTTCATCGGTGCGCACTTTCTTGGCGCGCGGATCGTCGTGACGGAAGACTACGTAGCTCGACTTGTAGAGGCGATTGTCACCATCCTTGGCATAGTAGTTGGCCAAGCCAATTCCAGCCATAACAATACCAGCGATGGCCAAAGCGGAGCCGCCAACAATATCGGGTATCTCGTTCCAGGCGCGCTTCAGCAGGGACGTTGTACCACGGGCAGCGGGTGCGGACATTGTGCGCGTCTTCTGCAAATAATCAGTGCTTGTTGAATTATGCAAATATTTGTTGTTAATTTCGTTATACTTATTAAAAATACGCGTTTCAGTTACACAACAAGAGCAAGCCAGATGTTTAGCGATGTGCTATTTTTGACTACAATATTTATCGATGATATCGATATGTGACAACTATATTGTGGGAAAATAGGTATAATAGCTAATCTGATTTGAATTCGCGCGCCCAAAAAAATTGCAGCTTTATGCTTATCGATTTGAATTAATTGTATTCAATTTTTTTTTGGGCGTACAATAACAGCTGTCATGTAAAATTTTTTTTTGGAAAAATCAGGATTAAATCTTGAAATTGAGGCAGCAAAAATTAAAAAAAATATCGATTGTCCGGTAACAAGTTGCACTGTTTGCGCCTCTTACTCTGTTAATAGTTTGCTGGCGACTTAACAGAATTTACTCCTCGCTGAACATATCCACAATAGATTCGTGTGCCAGACCCGCCCATCTCTAATTCAATTCATAAGCTTTGAAAACATCTTAAGATTTCACACAGCGACACAAACAATATGACAGCTATACCAGGACGCGCCCTACACTACGTATTCAAGATTGGCGATCGAGCTAAGAATGCATTTTTCTTTCGCAACATTCTGGGCATGCAGGTGAGATGAAAGCCTGAATACCGGCTAAATGCAAGTACATCTATATGAATATAGTCACTATGCAAATAGCATAGTAGAGGCGTCAAATCGACAACAAGTGCATCAGTTGTTTCACGAGTCTCTATCTCTGACTCTGTCAGGACAATGATACCCCTTTTAAAATTTCCACTAGACAAGTGTCGCTAGAAAGCAGACCTACAAATGGCAATTTTACCTTGCCAAATATGAAAGTAGATTCTTTCGCATTAATTCTTGAAATATGTGTTCATAAGAAGTCGAATCCAATCTATTTCAAATCTACAGAAATTCATTTTTCTAACGAAAAGTGGAAATGTTAAAAGGGGTATCATTGTCTCGACATGCAAAATTTTTTATTAGAACAGCCGTCTGCGCACTGTGACATGATCCCGTTGAAACCTATCTTTGTATGTATGTGTATACGTGTACCGTCGAGAAACAAAGAATTTTGTATGTCGAGACAATGATACCCTGTTTTTGATTTGCACCATACATTTTGCGGGCTGTGGTTACAAAATTAGTCAACAGTTAAACCACCCCACATTGCATATATATCTGTATGTATGTATATAATGTATGTATTGATAATTACTCTGACTAAACGCGACTGAATCTTTTATCTAAAGAACATGTGATTTGGCAGCACGACTGGGAAATAATCGCTTAGAAAACTAATTTTAGATAAGCAACAATGCAAAACCGTTCAGATTGATAATTTCAATACCCTTGCATATGATGGAACTATCTCCGATCCGTTCAAGTATATACGTATATAAAGTTTTTATCAGCAGTTGAGTTGATATAGCCACGCCCGTCTGTCTCTCGATGAAACTTGTTGTTTGCGGGTTTTCCTCGCTTTCATTTTTTGTAATTTTTAATTAATTTTTTTTATTTTTAGGTTTTGCGCCATGAGGAATTTAAAGAAGGCTGCGATGCGGAATGCAATGGGTAAGTACGGATCAAGTTTCAAGATAGCTTTATATTTGTACATATATATATATATATATATATATACATATAATTTTATGAACTTCCTGTGCAGACCCTATGACAATCGCTGGAGCAAGACCATGGTGGGATATGGGGCTGAGGAGTCGCACTTCGTCATTGAGCTCACCTACAACTATGGCGTTAAGAGCTACGAGATGGGTAACTGCATTCAGCACCCAATTTGCAACAAACTGAATAGTTGTGCTAATCACTTATCTATTTGCAGGCAATGATTTTGGTGGCATTACCATACATTCCAAGGATATATTGGCACGTGCTGCTGAGCATTCATATCCCGTTAGCAAGCAATGCGAGAGCAACGTGCTCATATCGCCAGATGGCTACAAGTTCTATATTGTTGATGTGACGCACACTATGGCGAATCCAGATCCCGTTCAGCAGGTGGAGCTGCATGTCACTAATTTGGCCGCCTCGCTCCAATACTGGAATGAGCTGCTTGGCATGAAGCTTGTCAGCGAGACCAAAGACTCCGTTTGGCTCAACTATGGCGAAAAACAAGCAAAGCTGCGTCTCACTCGTTTGACTGATCCGTTGGATCGAGCCAAGGCATACGGACGCATTGCATTTGCGGTACCCGCATCTATTCAAAAGCCATTGTTCGAGTCTGTGCAGAAAGCTGGCGGCACCATTTTAAAGTCACTGATTACGCTGGATACGCCCGGCAAGGCATCCGTTACTGTGATCATTTTAGCCGATCCCGATGGGCATGAGATATGCTTTGTGGATGAGGAGGGTTTCTCTCAGCTGTCACAGGTCGAACCCGATGGCAATGCACGGCTTGACAAGTACATTGCCAAGGATCCCTATCAGGATAAGGAACAGAAATGAGCCACGCTATAACTTTCTCTCTTTCTCTAATGCTTAAACATACAAATAATAGAATCGTTGTGTTTTTTTGTTTTGAAATATGTATAAAATTATGATAATGTTACGGTATGAGGGTATGAGTGTGAAATATATTTACATATGGGTATTTAAAGTAAAATGTGCAACTTTTTAGATGTAGCCAATCGGCCAAGCAAGGGTTGTAACGCACCTGATCTCAATCGTATCGAGTGTGGAGATACCCTGTAATGTTGTATGCATATATCGAAAAATATGTAAGATATTGTTTGTTGGTCAAAGCATTCTGGCAAATGTTTATCATGAAATTGATTTTTGAATAACATTCTAAAACGATTTTAGTTTCGTTTAAAACATTTTCGCTTTTAGCTGTTTTCTATTTCATTTTTTTTTACGTGATTTATTTTGGAGAGTTTTACATTTAAAATCAGCAATGAGCGACATTCAGTTAGATCCATTTGTGATGGTGCCTAAATTGCCACCGTGGGATATAAATGGCTGGTCCTCGCAAGAGCGTCGCTCGGTTTACCGGAGCTGGGCGCTGAGATATGCCCAGACCCGTAATTTTACAGTCGCAACGCATTATTTTGATAAGTGCATCCAAGATATCGACAACAATAAGGCATTTGCGGCCCTGTGCATGCGGAGTAAGTTTAAACGGGCAATAGCACAGTCGCAAGAGGCACTCGAGGATGGCACGAAAGCTGCTACGATAGCACCAGGGAGTGTCTTAGTTAATCTGCAGATAGCCGATTCATTATATGATCTCAACAGGTTTGAGGACAACAAGCTGACGCTACACAATAATGTGCGACATAAAGTCGGAATGCCCAAATTACAGTTTGAACAGCGTCTGCAGTGCGTCAATAATAATTTCCAGGACAATGTCGGCGCTAGTCTGGGGCCATTTTTTCTCAAATACTCGTCCAAAATTAGTTCCATCCATGGTGAGATACTGAAGCCCACAGCGCCAGTGGAGGCAATTCCTCGCTCAAAGATCACGTCAGATCAAAAGAAATGCGACGTTGAAAGTGTGGTGGTTAAGCCGGTCGAGATAATTTCTCCATTGGATGCGGCTCGACGCCAGCGTAAAACGAAAATCTTTTATCAAAACTATCTAAATGGTGCCTGGATCGATATTGCCTTCCTCAAAGCACTGCGCCAGAACCGCATTGTCCTCTTGGACAAATATTACAATTCAGCTAGCGAACGTAAAAACTATTTAAGTGCTGCGAACGAACGTGTCCAAAAGTTCACTCGAATGCTTCACGCCCGCAGTCCCATCTACAATGCGGTCCATCGGCGCTGCAGCAGTCCAGAGGTCTTGGAACGCTTCCATCAGGCCAACATGTATCGCATTCAGTTCCAGACGCGTCGCAACATGCTATCCATATTGCGAAATATTCGAGACCTACGCGCCCAGAAGGACACTGTGGTGAGTTGCCAGTGTGGGTGGATACAATATGAACAGGTTGCTTCTAGTAGCTAAGAAAGAAGAGCGTTACTCAAAAAAGTACACTTTTTGTGTACGGTTGCCAACTTTCCATTAGACCTATTATATATATATTATTGAACAAACGGATCTCGGAGAGAGCCGTAATGCGGCAATGTCACTGGAAATTATGTTTTAATCGATTTAATATATTTAAGAGCTAGATTCGAGCTCTCTCGACTAGAGCATTCTTATATGTTTTGCTTTGACGGCGTTTCAGATGTGTATAATCTATGATCGATAAGGAATTTGGTTCAAAGTATCTCCCAGTCGATTTCTCTCACTCTTACTTGAATTTGAAAAATTATTTTTTTGATATTCCGTTCTTTTGATTTTTTTCGGTGTAGGGCCTGCGAAAATTAGTATCGAAAGTAATGGGCGAGTACAATGTGCTGAAGACGAGAAGGGTAATGCCGTGGCAAATGAACTTTATGAACGAGGTTTATAATCACTTGGCACTGAGCTTGTGCGAGAGCTTTCGCGTGCCGACATATAGGGTCTCCCCATACGATAATGACGCCATGTGCCGTCTGCTTGGAGTTCAGTTGTGGAAACTCCCCGAGCCGCAGAGCATTGTCTTTGGGAATCGTGCCAGCTACGCCTATGAGGATGCCGGCACTGCCTTCGATGGGGCCAAAGTATTCAGGTATGCTTCAACTAGCTCATTTCCAGCAGCTATATACATATCCATTCTATCATTGCTTCTGCATGCTCATCCGTTAGGCGGACCATAAGTGGTCTTTCGAAGCGTTTGCATTTCGCCCGTCTGCCGATGGAGCGTAGCTATCTGTTGCATGAGCTAGCCGACATCCATTTGTCGCATAATCATCTAGTGCAGTGTCTGGACTACGCGACAAGGTCCGTCGAGGAGGCGCGCAGTGCCAACATCAAGATCTGGGAGTTTCTGGCCACGATGCTGGAGGTAAAGGTGCATGCGATACTCGGCAAGTACGAGCGTCTGGCGGATGTTCTCAATAATGCCTACCATTTGGCCATGGATCTCAAGTCCACCAATCTGTGCACATTCATCGACTTCTGTCGCATGCTCAACACGGACTTCATAACGCTGCGTAAAATATCCATACTGATGGCTTACAAACGGCGCCAGAAATTATCAAGTCGCTCCAGCTACAACACTTCGTCGCCGGGAACGTCGGATGCGGATGTGGGTGTGGCCTAGTGGAGCGAGTGGTTGTACGACTGTATGACCTTGCGGGACTTCCCCGTACACATAGCAGTGCACACCAATCGCTACTCGAAGTCAATCACTGTCCGCGACAAATATTATTATTATTTTATTTAAATTTCTAAAACAACAAAAATAATGAAAAAAAAAAAAAAAATCAAATCATTGTAAAATTCAAACCAATTTGTTTATATGCAGAAGAAAGAAGAAAATTACAACTGAAATTAACTAAAATGTGTATGCACATTTATTAAAAACATATTCGTTTCCTCTTTGGGTCATTGGGTTAACAAATTTAAGTGCACCATTAAGCTAAAGGCCAAAACTTTACGGAACACAATAGCAACTTTTACCAATTCGTATTTGTATAGCCAGAACCCAATAAAAATGGGTAAACAGGGTATACTGTTTTTGTGCAAAAGTATGTAACAGGCAGAGGAAAGCATCTCCGGCTCCAGAAGGTATATACATATATTCTTGAACATGATCAATTGTCGCGTTGATATAGCCATATCCGTTTGTCCGTCCGTATAGACAGGCAGATCTCAATACCACTATAAGTGCTCGTGTATTAAGTTTATTTCATATTATCGATAACTGCGTTCGCGAATATCGATACTTATCGACTTCCGATAGCAATAAAAGCTATCATTGAAATGAGAGCATTTCCACGCATGCTTACTGAAATGTGAAATTTAGATTTTGGTTTAGTTAACAGGGTATATAGTAGTGAGCTCCCTCGACTGCAGCATTCTTGCTGATTGTTGTTGCACGTATGGAAAGCTAAGAGTGCTAAACTTTTTACCACATGCAAAGTTCTGGCAAAGTCGCCAGTCGCCTCCCCTACAATCCATCTACTTGCCTCCACACACCTGAAAGCAGTTAAGCTTATCGCATTTGGCGCGAATTAATTTAAAAGAAAAATGGCAGCTTGATAAGCTGGCTGGCGCTTAAAAAGTATTTGCAGTTTCAAATTGAAGTAATTACTTAAATTGCAGTTGTATAAAAACACAATTACTACGGGTTTCCTGACGTCGCGTCGCGTCCATAATTCTACAGCTGGTCATAACAGATAAATAAAGAACGGTTTTCTTGGCCACACCGAAGATTACATAGCCTGGCAAGGAAGGTGGGTAGTTGCCTTCACCCATCCACTATTAATGTACAAAAATCGATTGGAACTATATGAAATAGTTGGCTGATGTTGACGAATTGTTGTCCAAACTTGGAATTTTAATAATACGCATATTGGGTAAGCTTCATTGCGACAAATTGTTTAACAAAAAAGTATAATAAAAGTATAAAAAATAGTAGTCCGATTTCGATGCTGTTTGTTGGCTATTTTAGAAGCATAATAACACGGATAACTGGTGAGTTTTTTTTCAAATACTGACATATGTACTGCCTACAGTAAAAATATGTAAAAAAGATTAAAAAAAGGAGAGAGAGAGAGGGAGAGATACAGACATGGCTATATAGACTCGGCTAGTGATATTGCTCAACAACATATATATATATATATATATAGAAAATGGAAAATAGTATGTTTAAAATACTGAAATTAGATATGCATTTGCTTTGCTTTAATATTATAATTATTTTATTTGTCAATTAGGAATCGCTTGTTGGCCGCACACAATTTGAATTGATGGACATGGTTATAGGAAATCCGTTAATTTGCAATATATCCCGCCCATTGTTTAAAGAGTCGACTTGTTACTGTTGCTGCTGCAGCTATGAAGGCAATGAAGCACGTACAACAATTTTGTTCATTGTGCCATACTAAAAACGATTGTGTGCAGTTTATGTTATGTACAACTTTTGTCACTTTTTAATATTTATTAGTATGCCAAATGCAATGCACTTGACTCCATTCAATTTGATACGCCCTTTTGCCTTCCCCTGCCACTCCTCGTCCCTCCCACACCCTTTCCATCACCCACCATCTGCCACCCTGTTCAAGTGGCAGCTAAATGGGGACTTGTTTTTCATCGATGAATTGTCGCATGTTTGCTGGCCCCAAACGACCCAAAATGGTCAAAAACGACAACCAACTGACGAACGCTTCATTTGTCGCATGCAACGCGGCCGCAAATATGCAAAAGACCAAAATGCGTCAATAAATGCAGAATGCTACACTTGCAACAAGAGGCAGCCACGAATGAAAAATGTGCTGAAAAAATTTTATTGTGTCAATGCTGGCCGAAACACATTCACTCAGCGAGACAGACAGAGACCAAGAGAGAGAGAAAGAGAGAGAGAGAGAGAGAGAGAGAGAAGAGAGAGAGAGAGAGAGAGAGAGATATAGAAAACGTTTACACAAGAGAGCAAGGAGGAGTGAAAGAGAGAGAAAGATAAATAGCGAAGAGAGAGAGAGAGATTGGGTTGAGTTGGCAATGTCCCGATGGGCCAAAACAAATGCAAAATGTGTTCACTCTCTATGCAAGTACTTACACACACACACACACACACACACACACACACACACACACACATTTCTATATATATATATTTATATATATATATATATATACTTAAACTTCTATGTATATATGTATGTATGGTTGTATGTGCAGTTAGCTCATTATACCAGACTTGTCATTAAAAATTAAAAGAGATGACCAAAAAAAAAATACAACAGAAAAAACACACTGAGCGAAATTGTAAAATAGCAGTAGTTTAATATTCAACATACATTTTTTTCTTTATTTGAAATTTGAGTATCTAATTGGAATCTATAGATGTTATTATCGATCTTAATAAAGATCAATCAATTTGTCTAAGATCAAAGGAATTTTGTACGAAGTTGCTGAAAGTTTGAAATTGCCTTAATTTTGTTCAAGCAATTTTGGAAATAACTCTATGTAAAAAAAGTATAGGGGACTCTTTTCAGTTGTTATATTGGCTTTAATTTGAAACATTATGCTAGCCATGAGTCAAGTAAGTCGAAATCCAATTAACGTTAATAAAATTGTGAGTTCTTTGCAATATTTGTGAGACTCAAAAGCGTTGTTGCCCAGTTGTATCAGTTCAGTTCGCTAGAAATCAGTGCTGGTAAAAAGCAGCAAAGAACTGGGCAAGAGCCAATCGCAGACACAGTCCAGTCCAGTCCAGTCCCGTCCAGTTCAGAGTGGCTTCGTTTCGTGCCTTGCACTTCAAACTGTTGCCAAGAATTCTGGCCAACGACAACAACAACAACAACAACAACAACAATAAGGCAGCACCTGCCAGTTATGTGCACAAAGCGACAACCTTATTGGCCAAAATTGAGGTCAACACAAGAAGGTCGTCCCGGCTCGGCTCGGTTCGCCAGTCGATTCAAGTCAACGTTGCTAATGGTAACTGTGACCTTCAACGATGACGCTCTGACGATGACGGTGACGGTGACGGTGACGGTGACGATGACGCTCTGACGATGACGGTGACGGTGACGGTGACGGCCATGATAACAGCACAGCACAAATAATTGGCCATGGCAACCAAAGAGCCAAATTGCATTGAACGTTAAGTTTCCATTTGAGTGCAGTGTGCAACAGCCCGAAAAGCAGCTGCCAGACCCAAAAGAACTTGCATAATATACATGCATAAATATATCATAAAATCTAAATAAATTATTACCTTTCCACACAGCCTGGGGCTGACTTGGCTGCTGCGGCAATAGCCGTGAATTTTGCATAAACACTTTGAACGGCACATTCGACTTTCTTTGACTGACTGAGTCTCAATTAAAAGCTTTTGACTACAGTCACATTGTCTGTCAATTAAATAAATACACCCATTGACACAGCAAGTAAGAGAACAAAGAGATTTGAGTAAATGTTTCAAAATTGAGTTTAAATTAAGCTTTAGTATTTTACCATGTTCCAAATATTTTCGTTCGTTATTTTGATTCTATATGAACTATAAATAAGGGTTACTGCAACTGATTCTTAAAAAAGTGTCGAGTTGCGTTTTCGATTCTGAAATTCAACTGGTAAAGTTGTGGTTCTTGTTCCGGTTTGTCGCCCTAGAATTTCCATTATTCTGCATTACTGTGCATCATCCAATTGGGCTTTAATCTCTTTTCACCGGACTTTCGCTGAACTCTACTATTTCCCTTAAATTTTCCGTCTTTTTATAACCTTATTTTCACTATTTTTATAGCATATGTAATTCGGAAGTATGTGTGTGTGTGTGTGTGTGTGTGTGTGTTTTATGCTGGCTGTTGTGATTTTTGGAGCGAGGTGGGGAAAGTGAACTACTAATTTACGACTGATTGCCTAGTTGCTGGAAAGGCTCTCCAAAGGCTGCAGCAATTGTCGACCCTTCGCTAAATGAAAGCGGGCCCATCAAAAGCCTTAACAAAATAACGAAAATTACCGAACAACGATACACTTTGCTCGACTATTATATACCCTTTAATATGTAATTAACAAATAACGATGTGGGAAAATTCAAATTTATATTCAACAGCATCTTAATAGCTGCAATATGTTGATTCTTATCCAAGACTTAGATATTTATCTGAGAGAGATCTGGCGTATAAGCCACAAGTCGAGCATACAATTACATCAAGTATACGACTCATTTGACAATTTCCAGAACATCAATCAATTTGCATATATCCCATATAGCTAACGCATACAAGAGAGCTCGACTGGAAGATACCCTGAACGCAGCTGCTAAAAATATATTAAATCGATTAAAACAAAGACTCCAACCATATTAAATACGAGTACTTTTATTACAAATCAATGTCAGCTTTTGATGCTGATCAAGAATATATATGTTTTATGTCCTTCTGCCTGTTACAAACTCTTGCGCAACTTCATTATACATTTTTCCCACTTTGAATGAGTTCAGGGTATACAAATATATATATATATATATATATATATATATATATATATTATATATGTATATATTGCAACTAAACCATCAAAATGAATGCGAAAAATGTTGAACACAAAAGCAAAGGACATACATATGTACATATGTATGCATATCGAAATGGTGGGTGGGCGGATAGGCGGATAGGCGTGGCATTTAGTGTTCATTTAGTGTTCCCAATGGGCGCATGCAATGCAATAAGCAATGGACCCCACCAAGGTGCCATTAGCTAAAATAAACAATAATCTAGAAAGAAGCAGCTGGCTTGAGCGACGTGGATGGATGCAGCAAAACAAATAAAATTAAATTATTATGTAGAATGCAAATAAAACTCGAGTACTTAGCATGCAAATCGAATAACAAATCGACAACAGACACCAGAACACACTCCACACACACACAGATAAATGCAGGCAGACAGAGGCATAGGCCAAGTTAGGGACAGCCATAAAACGTTATGAGTAATCACAGACGCATAGCTAACAATAACAACAAGAATGTGCAGATACTTTTACGCAGCGTCGAAGTTGAGATACACTTTCTGATAGAAACGAAACTATCCATTTAAAACAGACTCTCAAATCGAATCGTATTTCAGTAACGATTCCGGTAAGATTCCGGTTATAAATTGGTTTCAAATTTGTTTCAGCTATTTGGTTTCGTTATATTGAATAATATTGTTGTTAATATCGGTTCCTCTAACTGGTTTCTGAACCATTTTGAGCAGCGGTTTCGGTTCTAAAATTCACTTTGTAAAATTGCTGTTCCGGTTCCAGTTTGACCTGACATGAATATATCTAAATAAGGTATATATATTTTATTTATGACATCTTAATATCTTACGTTGCTTTAGTTCAAGTGTATTTTTTCTCTCTTCATCTTTACTAGTTATAGTTCAGATATTTCAGATTTATTTTATTATTAATCAAAATTGAATTTAAGCAATTAATTTGATTTAATGTGTATATGTAATAAATAAACTTCAAATTGATGAGTAAGCGTTTCTTGTCCGACTTAAACTATAGCTAAAAACAATATCTGCATTTCGTTGACAGTTGATATATCCTAAATGAAAGGGTATCTCAATAAGAACAACAACAATCCAAATAAACACATAAATAAATCAAACATGGTACTACGACAAATCTCGGTTGGCCAGCACATTAAAATATGGCCAATAACAACCAAATATCCATGATACGATGATGATAATGACGATGATGATTATTATGTTTGCTGACCATGGGTAAATGCTTAGTAATAGGAGACGCTGAAAAAAAAAATAAAATATATATATATATATATATAAGGAGGTGGAAGAACAAAAAAATCAAAACCGAATTCGACTTGCACATTTTTGTAATCAACATAAAATCCAATCATCCGTCATGGACAACAGCCAACAGCCGGCTGTTAAAGGGGAGAATGGGGGAGGCGGGGGGTGCCAGGGTGGCTGAGTGATAAGGGGACATTGTGGACAAGCAAAGGGCTATGCTTTTTCCAAAACTTTTCGCCTGTTGGGCCCTGCGAGCAAGTATTGTGAGTGAAGTAAGTTTTTGCGTTGCCCTAAAAAAAAAAAAGGACGAAAAAAATGCGAAAAACGAAAATTTTGATTTATGAGTCGGGAGTAGCAAAACCAAAATATGCGCTGCTCATTTATAACGCGCTTAAATCTAATACGCTCAGTTCCCATGCGAGAGAAGTCGGACGCAATGTGCGGGGAGTTGAATTACACACTGTCTGAATGTCTCTTGCTGTCGCTGTCGCTGTCGTTGCTCCTCTTTCTCCTTCTCGTTCTCCGTCACCGTCTCCGTCTCCATCTCCATCTCCGTCCACTTCTCGTGCTGGTTCTAGGTCTGCGTCGTCTGGTCCGGCTCCTGCTCCTCGCTGGCTTGTCGTGTTGGAGCTGTCGCGTCCGTATCCGCCAACCGCCAAACGTGCGTAAAGCGACGCGTGTCCGCTTTATGATTAATATGCGCTACAATACAAAATACACGATAAATAAGCAGGACAAGCAGCAGAAGCAGTAGCACTGGCAGCAGCAGCAGCAGCAGCAGCAGCAGCAAAAGCAGCGAGAGCTGGAGTCGGATCTGGCCAAACTGACGCACACTTGCCCGAATGCCAGATGAAAGATGAAGACAAGGCACAGACGCTGTCTCCTTTGATGCCAAGTATCGCGCTCATAAATAGGCAATGATTTCTTGTAACTTCACACAATCCCATTGTGCCTCAGGGTGTAAGGCAAGTCGAGAGTCTATATGAAGTATGAAATTTGGCAGTACCTTCAATAGCGTAATTATGTGCACATTATCCTGCATCAATAATCCTTGAAAGCTAGTAAGCTTAGATTACGTACAATCAAATCAATTACAAAATGTCCAAATATTGCTGTGAAATCTTTGAAGAGCTATTTCAGATATGTTTTCAAATACGTTTAGGTACTTACTATTTAATCGCATCTAGTTAATTGGTGAATATTGAAATTATTCATTTACAAGTATCAATTGAATTGTGGACGGGGGCGAGAGGAGAGGGGAGAGGCTTAAAGGCTTAAAGACATTAAAGTTGCTAAGCAACGCTCCCAGCTGAACTCCTCAACGTTCCCTTAACGTTCTATGAAATATAAACGCGCTGTGTGTGTGTGTGTGTGTGTGTGTGTGTGTGTGTGTGTGTCTTTGTGCTGCTTTTGTGCTGGCATTGTGTGACAATGGTGACCCAGCTTCAGCTTCAGGTCCAGAGCACACAAGGAATGATAACGGCAAACAAACAAATTAGCACAACTGCCGCAACGGCATTTGTGGCTCTCCAAGATGTATCTGTGTGTGTGTGTGTGTGTGTGTGTCTGTGTGTGTGCATGTGTGTGTGTGACCAAAACTAACACCAATTGCTCACCTTTTAGCTTGGATTCCGACTGTGCGCCGACGGGTAGCCGGAGTCGAGTGTCGTACACTGAGCTTGGTCTAAGGGTTTGGGGTCTTGGGCTTGCTTTCAGTGTTTGCTTTCTGCTCGGAGTCGCTTTCAGCTCTAGGCATAATTTTATCGCCTACATGTCATATTCTATTGTAGCATTTGCTGTCATTGTAATGAAACACAGCGCCGCACATTTGTTAAAGGCCAAACGAGCGCACAAATGAAGGTGCGAACTGACCCCAGGAACCCCATTGGACCCTCACTTCTATTGTTGTAAATATTACTGCGTGCTTTCTCTTTCGCTTAGTGTGTGTGTGTCTGTGTGTGTGCGAGAGTGTGTGTGTGTGTGTGTGTGTGCGAGAGTGTGTGTGTGTGTGTGTGTGTGTGTGTCTGTGTCTGTATGTGTGTGTACTTTGTTAGTCATTTTGCTGCTTTCATATTGTGTATTGTGTGTTGCGGTCAGCTTGTTCTATCGCTATCCCTATCTCAATCGACATATCTTTCTCTCTTCTCTCTCTCTCTCTCTCTCTCTCTCTCTCTCTCTCTCTCTCTCCCCTCTATCACTCAGTTGGCTTCTTTCACTTTGCATTCACATGCAATTCCTGTGCCTGTTTTTGCACCTACTGTTCTATATATTTCATCCAAACAAATATATATTAACACAAAACACATAGTACACTGGAAGAAAAACATAACCTGCATTGCCGATAAATTGTTTTCATTAACTTCTAAACTATAAGGTATATTTGGAATATTTGAAATAAAAACGTTGAAATATATTTTAAAAAATCTATAATGCAAATATTATATTTATTTGTCCACAACTCTCGATAGAAAATGGATTTATCCAAATTATAGTTGCTAACGATAGAAACTATTTTTATTCAGATATTAGAAAAAATGAGTAAGGTAAAAAATGACTTGAAGCATAGTTTATTATTAAATATTTAGGGATGGAATGTATGTATGCATATCGAAAAATTATAATTTGCTAAATTTAGAAATGAAATTCTGAAAATAAAAAACATATTTTATAAATTTAGATTCTATTTTCGATTTTCTGAGTGTAGGACAACGCTTTCACTTGCATGGCACGTAGCACACACCTACACGTGCATATATACACAAATATTTGTATATAGTAAATATATGGATACATATATTATGGTTAGTTCTCCTTTCAGTGGCCCCACTGTGCGCACCGTGTGGCAGCAAAAGTGCAAATGTCATTCGATGCCTGCCGCATTTAAAGTATTACGGAATTAACATTTCGTTGTGCCGCTTTTTGCATATGGGCGACGAACTCTGTCAGTCAGTTCCCCCACCCAACCACATTCCCCACCATCTTTCGTCTCGCAACCAATGCCCCAGCCCCCACCCCTGCCCCTGCCCCCTAGCCCCCTAGCCCCTGCCCCCAAGCCCCTCTTTACTCCTTGTGTGTGTGTGTGTGTGTGCAAAAATTGCGCTTCCTTTTGTGCCGTCGCTTCACATTTTTCATTAGTTTAGTGGGTTTGTGGCACATGACAGTCACAGTCAGGCAGTGCACGGGTCTCAAACACACACACAGACACACACACTTACACACACATACTCACACACACACACACACACACACACACACACACACACACACACTTACACACACACACACATTACCCAGACGTTTTCTTGTGCTTTTGGTCGCTCTGTCTTTTTGGTCCCTAGATGTCGTGGCCTCATGCCCTCAACTACTACATCTACTGCAACTTTCTAGGCTCTTCCAGCCAGATGTTACCAATTTCATTTCGCTGCCAGCGAGCTGCAATCGCATGCAATGCAATTACACACATACACACCAACATACAATTTTTTTAAAATTAATTTAAATAGTTTCTCAAGATCAATAATTTAGTTGAGTTAATTCAGTCTTTGGCAAAAGCTTCAGCTTAATGCACTTGTCTCAGTCATACAAAATACGTTTTTACATGTATATTTTCCTTAATTTCATTTTACTTCTCTTTTTACAAGATTGCAAGCAATCAGGAAAAACATATGCTATGAGTTACTTAAGCATTAAACTTGTGCCAGGATTCGTGTGTCAAACCGATTCTTACTAAAGTTCCGATTGCGGTACGTTAAATATAAAGGGTAGGAATATATTCGGTATTCGGTTTCGTTAATGCTACTATAAGAACTAATAGTATAGGTTCCTGCATTTCTTTGACACACTGCTTTACACATTTCAATAGTTTTTGCTGCAGATCAAAGATTAATATACATGTGATTGTTTTTGTTGATTTTTCCTCACAGTTTCAGAGCAGAGTATTTCCATGTCTACGTTGCTTTGTAGAGTATAATTCTCATGTTTTGAATTGCCTGCATATTATGCCTCTCACACACACACCACACACACGCACACACACAGAGGTTGCTTGGCATTGTTATAGCTTTATGGTTGTCGGTACTGTTGTTGTTGTATTATTTCACTCTTTGACGTCAAGTATCTTGCCCTTGCTGCAGACAATTTTTCGTAAATGATTTAGATTTTATGCACTCGCTCCTAGGAGCAAAAGGACGCAAGAAAATTAGAGCCTCGAACCCATTGGTGGAAACTGCCACTGCCTTCATTCAAACTCGCTCTGAACATTGGCAGCTCGCAAGAGTGCCGAGTTTATTATTTATGCATATGGAAACTTTTACTACAGTTTTTGTGCGCTATATATACAAATTTGAAACATTACTTATAAACAATACTTGTTTAAACTGTTTGTTTATATAAAAGACACACAAATGTAATCAGGCACAAAATAGAATTACTTTTGCACAGGTAGAATTAATTGAATTATTATTTAATCAGCAACCTTCTGCTTCAGTAACAACAACTGGAACCTAAGCACCCAGGAACGGGCGAAAAAGGCAAAATAAATAGATTACTGTGTGCCAATAGAACATCTTAGTACATTACTTACATTTCCCCAAGGGGGAAGCACCCTCGGCTGCGGGACTTTCATCACAGATGGCTCAAAGCTAAACAATTGTTTAGGCGAAGGCCTTTTCTCTGAGCAATTAAATATACAGAAATCTGTCGGACTTCCGGCGGATTGTATTGTATGTCAATTCAGACTATGTATTGTTAACATCTGTATTGATATTAATCCATTTGTGCGATATCAACAAACTTGATATCTCTAACAAGCTGTCCATAGCTGACGAGCTAGCTGCTGTGCCCCTCTTCTCGGACAAGGATTGTATATCCTGGCTACCTTTAAGCTAATTATCAAAGAGCAAAGCAGGCGCATGTCAAACATTATAGTAAGTAGACGAATATCCTGAAGACTTGCTTTGCTCCTGCCCCTTGGTCAAATCTGGTCTATGCATGACGCTCGGACAGTCGACAAGCGTCTTAGCTAACCTTATCTAATTAGCAACGAATCTGGTTAATTCTGGTGATTTTGTTTAATGGGAATGTTACAAAATTACAATTACATTTTTACCTTATGAGTGGAATTCAGTCAAGGCTCTTAATGTTCAGCAGATTTAATTTGACAAAAAGGTAAGGCAAACTTGTAATCACAAATCAGGATGTGGCCAGAACTTAACTACAGTGTCTGTCAAAAGTTTTCGGCTACATCGCAGCCATCCAATCGGTCAACTTTACATAAACAATTGCTTAACCAAACACTCAACTCACTCAACTCGCACACTAACTTCAGAAAGGACTCTGGTCAGCTGCCCGGAGAAAAGCACACACACACACACACACACACTCACACATAAACACACATAAACACACACAGACATACACACACAGACATACACGCACCCACACACATGAACACAGTAGTCAGTCACATTCAGACGTGAGTACATATGTTTGTGTGGATGGCAAAACTGTTGGCCAATCTTAATGTGGCGCCTATCGAGGGGGACTGGGGCAAGCAGGGTTTTATTTGTTGTCGTTCTTATTGATTCATAAATATTTCAAAGCATTTCTAACACACACAGCTCAAGAAATGGGAGCGAAAAAAGAAGAGAAATAAAGAAGAGAAAAAGAAAACAAAAATAAGCCGAACCACTTTCAATGAATATATCAAAACTATAAAAATACCGTAAAGTGTTTTTCAAACATGGGCAATGCTCACCTTAAGCAGCACACCAGCTCCTCGGCACTCTCTCTCTCTCTCCCTCTCTCTCCCCAGCTCTATCTCTCTCTCTCTCTCTCTCTCTGTCGCTTGCTGTATGTGAGTGTGTGTGTGTGTTTGTTTGTGTATTTGTATTTGTCCGCTCTCGTTTTTGCCTGTTCCCGCTTCTTAGCCGTAATGTATCAACAGTTAAAGATTTTTTTTCTTTGGTATTTTGCACCGTTTTCGTTTCAGCTGCTTGCACTTCGCTTTGAATTTTCATTTTTATTTATTTGCGCATATTTGATTTGCTTGCAGACCAGAAAAGTAGAAGAACGACTCCTGTCCTCTGTCCCGTGTCCCGTGTCCGCTGTGTCCTCTTATCCCGATGCTGCTGCTATCCATGAGCCGTTAGTCCACAAAGCTTATGGCTTTTTATATGCCTTGTTTAGCTTGCGTCCGTTGAACATATTGAAGAAGGCGCCAGGGCAGGCGCAACGGACTTTTCAGCTCCCAGCTTGCCTACATCTGTTGTCCTCCCCCCCCCCCCCCCCCATCCACTCTTCCCACACTTGAACTCTGCACCCAGCAATACCAATGTCTGTTTACTGTTCCTACCAATAAAAAATCATGCACACACACAAAGACATACACCCACACACACACGTAGAGTGGAGCGTCTACATTTAGATAAGCATCCCGATGGAGAGGCGGTGGACACCTTCGCTCTGTCTATGCACAACTTACACCGAGTTATAAAGCATATCTTTATACATTTGGCCTGCCATCGATATGTTTGTAGTGCCTCCCATTCTCATCTATTGGCATGCCCCTACATGTGTCTTTGTGTGTGTGTGTGTCTGTGTGTGTGTGTTGGTGTGTGTGTGCTTGTACTGCGCTGATTTAAATATTCTTTGGCAGACTGGGGGCTATGCTAAATATTTATGCATGACTGCTTTTCTGTGACATCAAATAAATCACTTCTATGTTTAGTTTTTGGTGTAAGTTTCAAGTTTCCATCGTTTAGTGTTAGTTACTAAACCCAAAAAAAAAAAACTGGGCTGTTGCCTCGCGCTTTTCAATTTCTTTATTGTTCTTCTTTTAGTTGATTTTGTGGCCGTTTTTAAACAAATTTTCTGACACTTATTTCATTTATCTTAGGGTTTCAGGAAATGCTTTAAATGATTTACTATTTCACATTTCATAATTCAAAATCACTGTAAAGAAAAAGATAGCATACTTTATCGGGCACACCAAAAATTAATTAATACTAAATAAAATACGTGAAACAAAGAAACTCTGACAGGTGATGATGATGACTGGTTCTCATATTGTAATATTGCTTAAGGGGTTTTTACACAAATGTAATTTTATGTTTAAACGAATGAATTAACGTTTCAACTCGTCTTAGCTTATTTTCAGAGCCAAAATCAAATGAAAAATGCATTAATTCCATGTGCTTAAATCACAAATAATCAAATTAAATGTATTACAGTTAATTTTATTTTTTTATATTCGATGTGGTGGATCGAAATCATAAGCTGATAATCGTAGTATACATTTCTGTTGTTGTGCTGATTGCCTGCCCAAAGCTTAAGCATGAATTGGTTGGTTAAAGTTGTAATAAAACAGACTCGTGCCAAACATTATTGTCCCCACTACTTATCACTGATTTGAAAATATTTATCAGTATACTCCTCTGACTTTTGCAATAAATATGTATTAAGCTAATAAAGCAAAAAAAATTATTACAAATAAAAAATAAACAATAATTTTTGAAAGACAAGTAAAATTCAATTTAAGTATACGAAATGAAACAGACTAATTTCGGCTATATGTTGTATGGTAATTTTAAATGCCAATAGTCAGATAATATATAGATTAATTTGATAGCTTTTAGCAGCTAAGCATAAAAATACATTGTAGCTGTTCTTTGTAAATAACTTAGCTGACAGATTGCGTAATGAAGTTGAAGCCTTAATTATATTATTAACAGACTCAATCTTCACTTAAAATGCCCGCCAGCTGTAAACTTAACACAGCCGGCTAATGCAACTTAACATTAACAGAGCCAGCGACGTCGGCAGCGAGCCGAAGCAGTAGCAGCAGCAGCAGCAGCAGAGGCGAGAGTTGCGTTGCATATTTTGCAGCAGCCGGTAAAAAAGCTTCGGAGAGCGTTTGCATTTGGCAGTGGCTCTCTCAATTTGATATGCTCTCTGCGCTCTGCTGCCGCTTTGCTGCTGTTCTGTTGTTTTTGTTGTTGTTGCACAAATTTCCCGGATCCTTTTGCATTTCTCTGCAGGAGCTGCTGGATGCTGTCGCAGTCGCTGCACAGTTTGGTTTTCCGGTCGCAGCATATGTATGTTGCAGTTGTCGTTGCTGTTGCTGCGTCTGCTGCTGCCGCTGCTGCTGACGTTGCTGCTGCTGCTGAAGCACGTTGAAAATGTTGTAACTTTGCAGCTTATCCTGGAAATTACGTAAGCAACAGCAGCAGCGGCCGCCAGGACGACGACGACTACTGCAATGCTGTCGCAATGAATAAGGCGGCAAATCAAAACAAAACTAAATGAAAAATATATCGACGACAGGGCGCAGCAGGCGTAAGAAGAAGACCAAGAACAAGAGCAAGAGCAAGAGCAGGAGCAAGAACAAGAACAAGATGCACAAGAAGGTGCAATGAAGCGTCGCAAACAGCCAAATTAGAAGTTGGCATCCAGAGCTGCTCGTGTCCACGCAGCGTGACACGAGACAAGCCTGCAATGAAACTCACGATTTGTTTGTCGTTCAACAAATAGAAAAGATAGAAAAATAACGCAGCCATATTTATTTGTTGCTCAGTTCTGTATTAAGAAATCAACAATATATGTTTAATATAATATTCGTGCTCGTGTCGATGTGCATATTTAGTTTGAGATGAGCGCATCTCTAGCAAAGACAGGCGGCAAAGTCGGCGCACCTTTGGCTAATGTCACGACGCAGCCAGTTAAAAGTTCACCTTACCCGCTCCCTTGAGTGCTTCGCTTGTCAGTCTGTCAGTCTGCCTGTCTGTCTGTCTGTCTGTCCGTCCGTCCGTCTGCCTCTGTCGTCCTCTGAGTATGCTATCGTGTGGGTGTGTGTGTGTGTGTGTGTAAAGTTTTTGGCAATGGGCTCGTGATTCACGTGTGTGTGTGTGTGTGTGTTACATATTAACGTGCACAACCTGGCGGCGGCTGTTGGCCGTATTCCGAGAGCAAGTTAAAAGGATAATGACACTGGTCCGGGAATTTACCGCTAGCAGCCAGGCCATATCAATGGAACATGTGCTTGTCTTTGCCTCTGTGTGTGTGTGTGTGTTTGTGTGTGTGTGTGTGTTTGTGTGTGTGTGTTTGTGTTTGTGTATGCTTTTATGTTAGTTGGCAATGTACGCGTGTCGTGATCGTAATTCGCGATAAACCGGAATGCAAGCAATTAATATTGATGTGCAACTTTCTTTCTTTGCCGCCAACTGCAACACTTACAAAAAACTACTTATCTTAAATGTACTCTTTGCTTAGCTAATATCGCGTATCAACAATTTTTCTTTTGTTTTGTTTATATATTTAAAGCATAACTAATACAAGATAACAAGTGCATTTGCCCCGATACTCTTTCTACTGCAAATGCTTTGCAACGCGTGGATTGCCTTAAGACGTGAATCTCAAAAATTTCTAATGCAAAATACGTTGATAATCGTAGATAATCTCGAGCTACTCACTATTGATTAAAAGTACGCTTAAATCGCATATTTTTTGTATTCATTTGAGAGTCAGATGAAAAAAAAAGCACAACATGAATTTGCAGTATTCTAACAAAGTTTTGTTTCAACATTCTGTTGACTGCATGTTCAGGATGCAATGTTGCAAATTTCATTAGTTTTGTTGCTAGACTTTGTATCTGCATCCCGCTCGGCTTTCTGTGTGTATGCTTCCTCTGTGTTTGTGAGCTTTGTTACTTTTTGTTAATTTAATTAATTGGAATATCGTGATTTTCTGTATAGTTGCATCTGGCGTTATCATGAGAAATCATTGCTAAAGTTTGATTGTCTTTTGCCAGTTGTTCCGTAATGTTTTTAACTGTGTTTTGCTTGCCGCTTTCTGTGCTATGTGCTCTGTTCTCTGTGCTCTGTTATCTTTGTTAATTGTGGGCTCAACTGTGATTTTGAAGTGCTTGGCAAGTTTCGCACCTACAAAACATTTTGCCTTTACAACAAACCGTCGACTTAATTAGTTTGTTATATAGGAACAGGAGCAGGGACAGGGACACCGTCACCGATAGCAACTGCGACTGTGACTCGGATTCTGGTCTTGGTCCTGGACCCAATGTAAGCTCCTGCCTGTTTCTGTCCTATCTCTGCACGCTTTGCTGTCATTCTTTCTTTGGTTGCTTGGTGTTCTGTTGACGGTGTCGGTGCCGGTGTCGGTGACGGTGTCGGTGTCGGTGACGGCGTCGGTGTCGGTGACGGTGTTGGTGATGGCAACGGAAGTGGTTTCACAATGGAACTTAATGAGTATAAGCGGAAATTTAATCAGCAGTATAAATAATGAAATGACAGCTGAATGCCCCGCCTCGCCTCGCCTCGCCTCGACTATCAGATAGATGTCCAAATAGATATGTATTTATAGAAAGATAGTAGTCGTAGTGGCATCATTGCAACACCCACTCCACCACACGGCAATGAATCAAAACTCATTTGCCGCCCTTGTTGTTTGAAAACTGTTTGTAGTTGTTGGTCAATCAGCGTTGGCACTGAATGTCGCCGACACAAAATGAAACTTCAGGCACTTAAAACCCTGTTGCGCTGTAAATAAAAACTAGACACGCTTTGTATTATATTTTAATTAAGGACTATGACCTTATGGCAAGAGACAAACAAATGAATGCTCTATTCGAAACATAAATATCTTATCAGAAAACATCGAAAAAATTGTTTACTCTGAGTATAAGTTGAGTGGTTTATTTCTCAAACATTGCTCAGACTGCCATTTATTCCGAATATATTTCGATATTGAAGCAGAGCAGCTCGGTGCTCTAGCTATTTTGACAATACCATTTGGCTGCAAACAATATTCACTTACATTGTGTTTTGTGCTGACACTCATTATACTGCTTAGGATCTTCATGGTCTGTCATGGATGCGAATAACTATAGCAGAAAGGAGGGCAGAGCCAGGGAGATGGCAGATAGGACATAAGGGGGAAAGGAAAGAAAAGCTTGTTTGCATAAATATCAGTTTGTATTTAAATTCAATTAACAAAGCAAAGATATTTGGAAAAATAAATACAAATACAGATTTGTTGCTTGAGAGTGCCTCTGAATCTATATCAATGTGTATGTGAATATGTGTATATGAATGCGAAGTTCAATGAATGTGCATCGAATGTGTATACCCTGTAATTATGTGCAACTTAATAGTGAATAATCAATTAATATATAAACGAAAAAGTATTCTTTTTTGTTATTAATTTATCCAGATCATCTGGAAGAAGCAGGGAAGGTAGCCTCTGATGGTATAATGTATAATATGATGTCCTGATGTGGTCTCTAAGAGTCAGTGAGTTTTCTAGTAATAGGATATTTATGATATGTAACTATTAGGACACTCCTCAGCTTCTTGGTAAAATTAACCTGAACTGGTTTTGTGCAGGATAGGAATGAATTGATAATAGCTTAGAGCTAGCATTTTGAACGATCTACACAGCTGGTCCATGTTATAGGATAGTTATCCTTATTCTGGGGCGGCATGCCAGCCTCACAAATCATTAAATAGCGTACGACTCAGTACACTGCCCGGTGGGATGCCAAATAATTTTACTATGATTTTACATATTTATGTACATACATATTTTTAAGGCATTCCTTAGCTAAGAAAACAACGCTGAAATTCTTAAATTGTATCCTTTTTGGACACTCTCGAAGGGTATGTCGAATGTCATTGAGTGTGTGACGCACTGAATAAGACATACCCGACCTAATAATGTGTAGAGAGTTGTATTCCTGATCGGCATCACTGGCCGAGTCTGTCTGATTGTCTGTCTGTCTGTCTGTCTGTTTCTATGCAAACTAGTCTAACAGTTCCGATGTGAGCAGATGGACTCCAGTCAGCAAGGATATATAATCTTTGGTGTGCCCAAGATAGCTGTTCCTTCTTGTTTTAATATAATGTGAGCTTGATGTTGTTGCTTTCACAAAAAAAAGAAAAACAAAAAAAGTTTCAGAGTCGAATAAAACAACAGTCAAATTCAAATAAAGTCTGGACGAATTTGTAGAAGGCTTGTTGGCAGTGTGTGTGTGTGTTTATGGTTGTGGGCTTGTGTATGTGTGTGTGTGTGTGTGTGCGGGGGGAGGGGGTGGTAGAAGGCGTTTTTGATTGTGTTGTGCTGCGGAGCATGCAATTTGAATTGAACTTTTCACAAGCAAATAAACTTGCACACACGCTCAGAGACTGCGATTCGCAGTTAGAAATTTAATTTTCCAATTCATAAACAATTTTTGTAATAAAACGAAGCAAGTATCAGTAATAATAGTAAAAATAATAAAAAATAAGCTTTCCACAACATAAAGACTCATTTGGCTTTGGTTTCAAGTGTTTTCTCTTCTCTTCTCCTTTTTTTTTTTTTTTGTTTATATTGTTTTCTTGGCTGCAACGCCCCGTTTCAAGTTACAAGTTCTTGTCTAAATCGCAGTCTTGGCCAGCTTCCCATATCCATTGCCATTTTGGCATACAATTTTTGGTATGCGTTTACAATGTTGGGCGTGTTTTTGTCGCCTTCGCTCTTCAACGCGCTCAGATTTGCTTTTCTGCGATTGTTTTTCCCCCGTTTTTATGTGTCTTTGCCCGTGCATAACAAATTTCCTCTTCATAAGTTAAGACATTCGGTTCTACAAATACTTCTCTCCTCTCCTCTCCCCAGCCTCCTGCTCTCTCTCTCTATCACTCACCCTGAGTTTACGACTAAGCTAAGCTGCACAAATCGCATAAGCTGGTTTTATCACACCCGAAATTGCCTCGAAGCACAAGCTGCTAAGCCTCCAAGAAGATAAATAGGCCACATCGTGGAAGTAGTCGAGTGTTATCTGATTTGTATATTGTATATTGCACATTATGGTCTTGCACTTGAATTAAGTACTCAATAAAGTTGGTAACAGTATGGAATCGGTGGGTTTCTGGATTTAGTTCATGATACAACAAACGATTCGGCTGCGTGATGCCCCGAACTCAGCTGTTAAGTATGTCAATTCTCTTAAGCACAGGTGCTATCGGAAATCGATTTGTATCGATATTCGGGAAATGAGCCAGTTATCGTTTAAATGAAATAAAATTCTTCTGCTCTTATAGTCTCTGGAGTCGGAGAGTTCTTACAGACGCATTGACTTACAAGGCTAAATCGACTCGGTTATTGATGCTCATTAAATATACGTTATTTTATCGGACATTAAACAATTTTATTGAATCGCCTTTACTATTTTTAACGGTTTTTTTTTATAAACAGAAGTGAGATCAGCTGAGACAAGTTAAATAAATATTAATATATCACTCAAAGTATTGAAACAGATTATTTTAAATGATTAGAATACATTGGATGTTAAAAATAAATATATGCTTAAGTACTTTAAAATCTTAGCTCTTTCTAAACTAAAATAAATCAACTTAAAAAGTTTTTAGAAACAAGGAAATTCTTATCTTGAAGCCAACAGTTAAATGCCTGTAGTCTGTAGAATAATATATATATATTTATATTTATTTGCTCAATGTTGTTAACCATTTAGTTAAATTAATTTTTTTGTTTTAAAATTTACGACGATTTAAATTCGATAAGATTTTTTGCTTTATATATTAGATTCGATTCATTGTGTCGACAGCTATTCTTCCCATTTATAATTATATATTGCGACTTCTACATTTAGGCAAGATAAAGAGAGATTCAGTTTAAATGCATACTGAAGGAATGCAATGACTAAAAACCACAACGTGGATTGTGAAACGGACACATGCGCAGATATTGGAAATGGGAATCGGGAATTAGGAGTTCAGTGAAGAGGACATAAACACTGCCGCCTAAGTGCCCCAATAATCACTTCAATCACGTTTGCATAATTGTTCAATTATGAAGCAATTACGTGAATCCGAAACCTTCGGGCTCCTTATTGTAGTTGTTGTTGCTGGTGTGGTTGTCGCTCCTGTCGAACCTGTTGTTGTTGTTGCTGCTGCTGCTGGTGCAATCGGGTCGTCCATTTGCCGGCGCTGTTATCAGTAATATGCCAAACCGAAAAACATTGCCAGGCGACCGCGTCGCCAACAAAAATTAGCAGACATTGGAAATTGCCAACGGGTCTCGCATCCCTCTCCTGCACCCTCGTTCCCTCCCAACGCTCCTCCCATCGCTGTGCTTATCCCCAGTGCTGTTATGTGTACGTGTGTGTGTGTGTGTGTGTGTTGTGTGTGTGTATGCTGATGTGTCATATTAATTAAGCGTTTGATTACTAGGCCGTGCCGCGCTGCAGCCCAAACATTTTGTTCAATATAGTATTTTGCCTGCGTACGAGTATTTTTCGGGATAATTGGGAAATTCGTTGCTCCTTGTTGTTGTTGTTGTTGGTGCTACTGTTGTTGCACAATGTCAAAGGGACAAGAGATATAGGATTTGAAAATGAACTGCAATTTTTATAGGTGGCTAAATGAAAGTACTACTTGTAAATGTTGCAGAAACGATTGCACACAAACCATTTACATCAATGCACAGGAATTCAATCAGCTTTATTTGCGTTTTTGCGTATATTAAGAACCGCAATTAAATTAAAAACTTTAAGGTCAGGTTGTAACTGTAAGTGACTTGAAGTTTGTTACCAAAACATGAACAACTGTATAGCGGGACGAGCAGACAAGAATGGGGCAGCTGGGACCCTAATAAGACAAGAAGCGTATTGTGGCATAGGAAAACACACAACTCAGAAACGAAGAAAGATATCTGCAACAATCGAACTGGGCAGAGGCACAGCATCTAAGGCAGGCCACATCTTAGCTGATTGTGTTGCCCTATCAAAAAGAAGAGGCAAAAATGTCTTAAGCTTGGATGTAATAGAAAATCACAGCCCGACAAAGATTCTTGAATTCGTACATGAATCAGCGTTAATGGAGGAGCTATATACTCCGAGCTGGGCAAAATATATCAAACTCGGTCTCTGCAATAATAATATTAATAATGATAACATACAACTATTTATTGTTATATTTCGGATTTAGTTATACTATATAAATGTTACATTTCGAACAGATAATTGCTTACTCATAACTGCGATGATTAGAGAACTCAATTAGATTATTTCTTTCCGTTGATAGAACATGTTATGTATATATAGCACATATGTGCTATCGATTGATAATCTAAATTGCAAATTGAATTCACATGAATTCACATATGTATCATTAGCCCCGAATTGCTGCCACCTGACCCACCTGGGGCAGTTATCAAAATGAGGCATACCGCATAAATTAAATGGAAGACCAATCGACCGACTAACTGACTGACCTGTCCACTAATAAAGCTGCCTCACTAGGTGACTAACTGACCAACTGACTGATTGACCGATTGACCAGTGCACTGACTGACTGACTGACTGACTGAGCCGTGGCCCCTTAATGAGTGCTCATCATCAATTAACGTTGACAAATGCAAAAATAGAGAATTATGTCAGATGGGAGAGCGGGGCAGTTGTGGAGGGTATAATGAAAGTGTATGTGTGTGTGTGTGTGTTGATGTGTGTGTGTGTGTGGGTGTTTCATATGCGCACAGTTCTCTCACTCGTTATACGGCTAATTGGCAGCCAGCTGTAAGTCAAACAAAAGCCAAAAGAAATACCAATAAAGCCGACGATTAGAGCTGAATGCGAAACCCAAAAACGGGACGACGATATCCTAACGATGTTAAAAGCTGCATTAAGTATCAATCATACAATGTGCCAGCGTGTGTGTGTGTGTGTGTGTGTGTGTGTGTGTGTGCGTGTGTGAGTATATGTGTGCAAATAAAGGCAACAGCAAACAACAACAAAATGAAAGAAGGGCAGTCGAAATTGAAGAGGTCCACAGACACGTGTATCTGCTGTTCGCGTGTGTCTGCGTGTGTGTGTGCTGTGTGTGTGTGTGTGTGTGTGTGTGTGTGTGCGTGTGTCTGCTTGTGTCTGCGTGTGTGTGCGTGTGCGTTTTGGGTGCGTGTTGTGTGATTATCGGCCGCTTGTTACACGTCTAATCTGTTAAATCCTGTTTACCAAGATTACAAATCAATTGTGGCCAGACATAAAAAAGCAGAAAGCACAACAAAAAAATAAATAAAATAAATCTGTTGTTGCCCAAGTTTCGATGGCTGGGTAACATTGGCAACATTTTCACAAAGTTTGCAACACATACGGCAATAAACAAACTAATAGAGCCATATTAAAATACTACGTACGTGCATCAAATTTACTCACCATTCCCATGATGCTGAATACTAATATGTTTATACGTAGTTTGGTAGGCCATAAATTTATGTGGGCATTTGTCTCTTAAATACACTGATATTTTTTTTGTTTTTTTTTTTTTGTTGGGGAATTTATTTTATTAGTTTTGTTTTTGCTTAGAGAGCTTCTTCTGTTCAAATCAAATTTTTTGGCTATTATTATTATTGATGTACTCGAAGTACTTTGTAGAAAATCGTTGTTTCTTCTATTACCATAAGCTTAAAGAAGCTTAATGAAACAGAAAGTTGTGTTCACTTTTGCGTATTTATCTGATCAACTAAATGTACATGCATTCTATTTGTATATATAATAATTTAAGCTGTGCTTAATTAAAAAATTGTCCAATTAAGGACCACATAAAAATACATTTTAATAAAGTGTAAAAAAAACGTTCGTTGCAACAACTATTTAATGGAATGTTTATAAATATGCATGGCAAAAAAAATCGTATTAAGTTTATTAAGGTGTTAAAAGAGCACGTGGAGGTCACCACATTATATGACACTGATTAAAATCATGAAAATTCAGCAAATATTTATACATATATTTACATACACATATATACATATATCGTGGGAACAATCGGATAAGCAATAATGGCTTAAAGCGTTCGCATGGCAAAAATGCCAGCCTATTGTTTGCTACATTTAGTCATACAATTTTTATTAGCACCAACATATACATATATATATATATATATGTATGTATATAACCACCCACTCACACACTTAAATATACACATACACAAATGAGTGTGTGTGTAAGGTATGGCCAGTAAACTACCCCATGAAAATAAATATGCACAAAACTATAAATACACATGTTTGTTAGATGAATAAGAACTAATCCTGCCGAAGATGAAACACTCTTTTAGATATACCAGTTAAATATACGGGCTAAAAACTTAATGGAATTTATACGGACACAGTAAGCTTTGATATTAGAATAATTATACAGTGCTGTTTAAATCAAAGAGACGGATAAACATGAATTTATAAATTCGATAGGACCTATTACTAAGATATTGCTAGTCCGAAAAGAATGCTCGATACATTTGATAAGAACTTCGGGAAACCCTTCACAAGGGCATTTAAATGAAGGTTTCATATATCTAATATAGGGAATGCCTTACAAAGAATATTTCGGTGGGTTACTGTTGAATCAATGGCAATATTGTCTAAGGGGAGTAATATAGAGGGTGTTGTGTACGAGGGGGACGAAGTGGCGGTGGTGGTAGTTGTGGTGGTATGGGCAAAGGGTGTGATGATTTTTGTGCTGGGCTTGTCGTTGCAGCTGCCATTGGAGACAATAATTGATGTTATCAAAATATTGTATGTGGTATAATTTATCAATAAACACCAATCGGGTGGAAATAATTTGATTATGCTTGATATGCTTTCGAGCCATATTTGTTGTGTAAACAGTGGAAAGTTGCAGCACACACACACACACACACACACACATACACATGTCGTGTTGCGGCTGCCAGACACTCACTTATGCAAACCATAAACGACAAAGAAATCTGTCGGCAAAAGAAAAAATAAATTCATTGATTTTGTGTGCATAACTTAAATGTATGCATTTAATGACCTCCTCCTCCTCCTCCCCCCTCTATTAATTAAATTTTAATCTACAAATCAAATTGGATTTAAATGATATGTATTGTACAGCTGATAATTCTATCTAGCCATCAAGCAGATTAATTGCCAAAAATTATATGTATTGTACTGCTAATAATTCTATCTGGCTATCGAGCAGATTAATTGCCAGAAATGTATATTTTTTAATGGAACTTAAAATAATGTTTCGCATTTGCCAATTAATTATTAAATTGACTTGCGACAAGCTCAATCAATGATATCAATATAATTTCACGATGGAATAATATTGCTAAATGTTTTCGCAAATTCCCCAACAATGCTAATTAAATTTTTTCATCTGGAAGAATAATATCGGTGACATAATATAGCATTATCTTGAACATAGATCAATGATGTGGGTTAAAATCTTACAAAATTGGAATAACTATTTGTGAATCGAAATCTATAGTTGCAATTTTGTTATCGAAACATTTGAATACAGCTTATTATTAATAATGGAGGAAAGTTGCAATAGAAAATCTGTTATGGTTCAGTCTGATGGTCAATATCATCTTAACTGATTTTTCAAAATTGTATTGTAATATAAATATGTCTTCAAAATTAGTTAGTTAGTTTAATAGTTGTAAGTAAAATACAATTTTTTATTTATTTTATATACACAACACTATGTTGAGCCTTTTCACCGATTTTGGTTACCCACTGTCGTTTTCCCTCCATTATTTTTTGTGCTCTCTCTGGCAGCATATTTCATTTAAGTTTGTTTTGGCTGCTCATTTTGCTTATAGTTACGCACACACTCAGACATACACATATATATTATATATATATATATATATAAGCAGAGGCAGATGAGAGGTGTGCTGAAACAGTAGGGACTGTGTAGGGCGGAGGGGAGGGTAGGTGGGTATAGCATGTCAGTGAGATACACGTGACTAACGCTTTATTACCATTTCTCTTCATTAATTTAATTTTTTCGTCTGCAGTAAACTGATTTCGTATGCAATTTTATTGTACTTTTGTACTCGTGCCTGGTGCGCATTGTTGTGTCGTTATGCCACCCTCCCCGCCCCTCACCCATACTCCAAACCCTTCGCTCCACACCCGACAACCTCATCGCTGTTTTTCGGTGGTGCTTCTCGGTGTCTGTTAATTCAACGCAAGGAAAACAGGCCCCATTTTTTTTATTGCCGCGCCAAATTCAAGTCTGCCTGCCTCGCCAGTTGTCGTAGTTGTTATTGTTCATGTTGTTGAGCTACATATACCCTAGCATTATGATAACTTAAGCCATACGCTACATCTATGACCGTACAACAAATATTAAATTAATCATATTTTCTTAAAACATACATTAACAGGCGTGCTAAAATTTGTAAAAACGAAAAAGGGATTTTTTCAAAAGTAAAAAACATGCATACAAATGCAATTATTTTGCCTCACTCAATATTTCAAACTACCTTATAAATATGTGTTAAATAAATACTTGGCGAACAAGCCTCATATATTTACTATGGAATATTCAAATGTACAAAAATATATTTGAAACATTTCTCCAACACTCAGACTTTATAATAGTTATGTGTAAGTAGATAAGATATTGATATGCTTGTGAATCGTTTGGCTAGAGCTGAGATAGAGTGTACACAAGTTGATATACTGTGAGCCCAACTGTTTTTGTTTCTGTGCTGTTGCTACTGCTGCTGTTGCTGCCGTTGCTTTTCTTTGTTTCTGGTGGCCAATAGCCCAATTTCTGCGTTTGTTGTTTGCCGTTTGCCATTTTCCGTTTGCTGTTGTTGCTGTTTCTGCACTTTCGTTTTTGGCTTTGCTGATTTGTTTATGTGTGTGTCTCTCTCTCTCTGTGTGTGTGTGTGTGTGCGGGTCTCCTATGTGTATGTGCTTTTTTTTTGTTTTTCTCGGCCTGTCTTTTGAATGGTTTTCTGTGTTGGAGAATTGTTTGCATTATTTATGGCATATTTTCGAAGATTTATAATGAAGTCGCCGGCTGCTCTTTGTCCTGCTTTATTTCCTAGCTCCATCTGCATTCAACTCAATAATATATTAATGAGCACGCGTGCTTCGTGCATATTGCCAATGGTCGGTCGAAGGCGGCGTATACTTAATATACTTGTACGTAAACGCATACACATTTATTTTTGATTTTCTTTTTCTTTATTTCTTGATGGAAAGTTTCATGTTTTTCGCGATTTTTTTATATTTTATTTGTTTGCTTTGTTTGCTTATTTTTGGCATTCTACATTTTACGTGCAATTAGGTGAAAGATGGCGAAAGTACTTGGGCAACAGTTTTGTGCTCAAAAGCGGCACAAAACGGGGGATGGCAAGCAAAAAGCAAACTGCAGAAAGTTAAAAAACCACGTCCAGCTCGCCCCACGTCCCGGACCACGTCAACAGCATAAATATTTTAATATGCTCCAAGTAAGTTGGTGTGTGTGTGTGTGTGTGTGTGTGTGCGAGTGTGAAATTGTGCTGCACGTCACTAAAAAGGCATCAAAGTTTTAACCACACACTTTCTCGCCGCTCAGTTGGCCATCTACCGGCCCCTTTCCTACTCCCCTTGCCCTGCCACTGGCTACACACCGCACCACAGCGCCTACGCCGCCCACGCAACGCGCAAACTGTAAAATGCAAAAAGTTAATTAATAAAACATCAAAAAGTTCAACGTTTTGTGTTACAGCAAACTTTATATAAACTCCACGTATTTTACTACTCTTTTAAACGACAGCTTCAATTCTGCCTCTGCCTCTGCCTCTGCCTCTGCCCCTGGGTCAGTCTCTGCTTTTGTCTCTGTTGTTGGCAGCAGCGTTGCTTTTATAGTTCTTCAACAACGCAGCAGCGACAACCGTGCAAACGTTCAAATAGTTTATTTAACATTAAAATCACTCGATTCACTTGCTCCACTCAGGTATTTAATTGAAAATGTAAATTCAATGCTTATGTATAGCAAATAAATAAAAAACAAAAACTGACAATTCATGTCCAAGCAATAGCCTGCAGCATGAGTCAGCAGAATTTCGTTATGAATGTTGACAGAAAATGAAACGAATAAATTACAGATTTATGACAAATTAAAGGAAATGAAAATTGCGATTCTCATTATTTTTGATTTGCTAAAATAGTTTTCGCTTAAGCATTAAATGGTCATTAAATAAATAATATTATAATTTTGGTGAATTCAATATTCAATTACTTTAATTAATATGCAAATCCCTCCTGTTTATCCCCAAACATATATCAACTCAAACAGAACTTTGACTGTAATCAGCAGCAGTTCAAAACTTCCGAATAAAGGCCCAGGTCTTTTTGTGGTTCAACAAAGCAACGTCAAAATCTTTGGTCAAGCAAAAAGTTTTGGTCGCTTTGCCCAGTACTTTGCTGTGCTGAGGGATGGAGTGGCGAGGAGGAGAACTGGGCAAGTGGATCTGGGAGGGCTTGGCTTTAATGGAAGCACGGCTGTTCATTTAATTGGTGATGGCTGTGATTTGTGAGGTCGTATCGATAACATGGATATTCGAAACCGGACGAGCAGCTGATACTAGGATAAAAACTACATATTATTTGCATAGTCGAGTCGATTCGAGTCATTAAAGTGAACTTGTTTGCATTTTGCAGTTGAGTGCTGTTTGTGTGTGTGCGTGTGTGTGTGTGTTTGTGCGTGTGTGTGGTCAACCTATGTATGCATGTGACTTTGACCGCAACATCCACAAATGCTATCTGCCAAATACAAAAACCGGAACCAGGCAGCGGCATTGTGGTTAAATCGGCTAGAGTCGAACTGGGCGATCAGTAGTGCAACCGGCAGACAGATAGACGGACAGACACAAGCTGAGACATGCTTTGACAATCCTGCTACACACGTACACATGTACACATATGTACTTATGTTGTACTTATGAGTTCTTTTATCTTGCTCTATTTCAATACTTGCTCATGATAATACTCTGATATATGATCTGCCAGTCCGTTCGTCCTTTCGTGCGTATGAGCCATAATTTTTCAAACACCATTGAATCTAGATACTTGAAGCTTGAAACATATATTCGATTGGGAAATCAAGAACATCAATAACTGCCAAGTTGTTTATTGAAAGTTAAATAACTAATAAACCTATAACTTGTAAAAAAAGCTAGTCACCAAATTGAAGTTACTTTTGAAATGGTTGCTGGTATTAACTTCATCGTTCTCACTAGCTTTGCATTTAAATCACAGATGATCAGATTAGCTAAGTCGATTTTTTCTGTAAATTTATTGATTGCATTTAAATTTGAAAATACGATGTTCACTCAAAATTCATGCAAATAATCTACTCCATTTTGGTCGGATGTAAAAATTCATCGAATATTTTGCCATACAAATAAATCGAAGCATTTCAGTTTTCCAGTTTGTCTACTTTCTCAGTTTGGTGTCGACAATTTGTGCAATTAAAAATGTGATTGCATCGAACGTGGCTAGTTGCAAAACCTTCGCAAAGAATAGATAAAAATGAACTCGAAATTGAGATGGAACAGAATGGAAGTTTTACAAGACAAGAAAAAAATGGATCTGCCAACACTTTCCACTATTTATTATACTTCTTTTTTTTTAGTTACAATAGAGAGGAATTTCGCTTAATCACTTTCTAAGCATTTGCTCTGCGAGTTCATTGGGGAAATGTACACGGAATCGGACGGGGCTCAACGGGGTTACTGTTCCATATTTGACAAATGAAAGAGGCGCGAATGGGAATCAGAATGGGAATCGGAATGGGAATCAGATTGAGAATCGGAATGGGAATCGGAATGGGAATCAGAATGGGAGTCAGAATGGGAATGGGAATGTTAACGGTAATGCTGTTTGGTTTTGCTAATTTAAAACTAACATCATAAATATTGATGGTTGGCTAGAGGTATGGTAATGGGATGGCGGGGGTTTGGTTAATGCCAGCGATGCCAAATCGCAAAAGCAAAAGTATGGCATGCCCCCTGTGGCCTTAAGCTGGGTTCACTGACTACCAACTGGCTTCTGTATCGGGCGTGTGTATGAAGGGGTCTAAGGGCGTAGGGGCGGATGTTTGGAATGTGGCAAGGTAGTCAGTCGGGTGTTGGCGACTGCTGTTGTTTTAATAAGCATGGTTAAACGTCTTCCTGCTGGCAAACATTTGCCATACGCTTAGTTAACAGCTTGCCACAGGTAACTCTGACACGCTTGAGTGCCCCCAAAAACCCTATCCCTGCCACGCACACACAGCACGCAAACAAACCAGTTGATGCGCGAACAGATGCTGGAACTGTGTTTGTGTGTGTGTGTGGGGGGGGGGGCATCGGGAGTCCCATTGCGAGTCACGAGGCCCATCAACAGCACGCGTGCAGCATCCCATGCCAATGGGTCTGGGTGCCAACAGCACACCCATACTCAACCCGTCCCCCTCCCAATACACGCACACTAACATTTTGGAGAACTGTTACACAGATAAAACGTCAAAAAAAAAAAAAGAACCAAGAAAAAAAGCAAGGCAGTTGAAAGCACTAAACTATGAAGATGAACCGAAACGGCGTGATACGGCAATCCGGCGATCTAGCGATATGGCGATACGGCGGAAAGCGTTGCGTCCGAATTTGTATCTGTCTCATAGTCGTTTCCAGTTGCCGAGTTCCTGTGCGTGCCCGCCCGGCTGTTACCGTTATGCGCTCGGATGATTGATGCGGCCGACGCCAGAGCACAGCGTGCGGTGGCATCAGTTACCGGTGTTACAACGGACAGAGGGCACACCTTCGACTTGTGAATACCCTGCTTGGCAAATATACCATAAGATGGGTATACACCCAACTGACTCCACATCTACCATTCACCATATACAGTTAAAAATCTTGGCTTACACTTACATGTATTAAGAAAATTCGGTTAAAAAAAGTGATTTTTTGTTCGATTTAGCTGTAAGTAATAAAATTGTTTAGTTTTCTTATTTTTTTTACAAATTAAGACAGAGATAGCACCTTAAGTAGGTAAGCGAACCGGATCCGAAAGCGGAACCATTAGTCGAAATAAGCCAGAACCGGTTTGCGTTTCGGCTTCATTGTCTTGATTTAAGGTTATGAAATTGTGAAACTGTACTTAATATTAAATATTGTATGCAATGTATTCTGTAAGCATTTTTGTATATTTTAGTTTCTGATGCTTTCGACAAGGCACACCTGCAATCAAATACAGTAAAAAATGTTAGCTTAAACTAGTAAAATTAAAACTAAAAATTGGAAGGACATAAAAAATAATGATATAAGTTCAATTTAATATTCAATATTGTATTGTATATATTAAATTTTGCATAGTTTAGTTTTTGGCGTCTGTGATAGGGTATTTTATATTCGAGCCATGCGACGAACCAACAAGCCTGAGAAGTACAGAGTTGGTTGTTACGTAAGCGTATCTAATTTATATACTCGTATCCCACTTTAGTTACTTTGCCATCTACCGACAAATTCACAAATTGATGTAAATTATAACAAATAGAAATTATTCAATTTTGTACGAGCACAAATATATATATATATATATTTATTGTATGTATCTGTTTCGTATAATAGTTTTGAAGACTTTATATTAAGTGGAATATATTCAGGGTTGCCTTTCTGCGAAGGCTGCTTTGTGTCACATGCAAATAAGATTTGTTGTCCATATTAATGTGGATAAATAAAGCTTGTGACACATGTACGTGAGATAGTTCTTGGTCATGAACCTACTGTCTAAATGTCTAATGTAATAAATGGCGGATTATATTCCATAAGGCATAAAGCCTTCAAATGGTGCCCATCAATTTGGTGTACAAGTGCCGGACGACGTCTACATATCTTAACAGCTCCAATTAGGGGTTTGTCTGCTTTTTATTTTCTATTTGAAGTACTGGTAAATTGACAAGACAGGATTACCGGATGAGAGGATGAGAGGATTATAGACTTGCAAATGTCTAAGGTACTTCGAATTGAATAAGCGGCTCGTTTCAATTACAGGTTTATATTGCTTAGTTTTTTATTTTTTCATGTATCTTGTTTTGTCTCTGCTGAGTGCCATTAAATTTGACTAGATATATGCGGCAGCATTATGTGGCACGCCTCAAATGTGTGGCTTAAGCCCAAAAATCGAAAAACCTGAACCCGAACACGAACCTAGGCCCACCGTGGGCTTACTGTGCTGGGCTGCCACTTCATTTTTGGATGCGTGGAGCGGGGGCGGGGAGCTCCTTTCGAACTGGACAAAAACGAGAAATTCATTTTCATCTTCTTGGGTGGGTGGCATGGCTGGGCAGGCAGGCAGGCAGGCAGGCGGTCGGTTGGCTGGTTGGTTGGTTGGTCGGTCGCACGTTAAGACTTTTACTTGTTAACGGGGTCATAAATCATGCGTAAATTTATCGAACGGAAAACAGAAAACAGATTTCCAAGCAGCCAGCCAGCCAGCCAGTCAGCCTGCCAGCCAGCTACCAACAACAATGACTACAAAACGAAACCAGATGCAGCGACAGTATTTTTATTTAGCTGTTCTTCGTCTTCTTCTTCGTAATCTTCTCCATTTTATACCCTGCGAACTGGACTATTTGGATATTGTGTATAAGTGTCCGAATTTATGAAATTATAATATATTTACATATGCACATTTTAATTAAGAAATTATAAAACAAAATCTAGAAATGCCAGTAATAAGTCATATAGAAGTAGCAACAATCTGTTAGAATTGAGTTGTTGTACGAGAAAGAAAAATGAGTTGAAGCCTCTTTTGACAAGTTGTTGATTAAAATCAAATCAATCAAGGGTATTTAGTTTTCGGCAAATAATTTGCTCTCCTCCTTGTATCTGTGGAGTTAACCCTTCCACTTCTGCTGGTGCGTGTGTGTGTGTGTGAGTGAGTGTGTTTGTGTGTGGCTGTGCTAATAATCGATTTGCTTGCTTATTTTTAATATCCTTGGGCTGCTGAGATTTGAGTCCTTCGGCCGGTGGGCACTTTGCCTCTAGCTTTAGTCTAATATGACGTATTTCTTTCTCTGTGCCGTCTATTTTTTCTTTCTATTTGTATTTTTTGTATGTTGTTCGTTTTTTCATGAGAAAGAAGCGCAAAGCTGATTTTATAGCGATTTCCCATCAATCCTTTTGACCCCCAGGTCGGCGACAAAGCCCCAAAACGAAACCAACCAAAACAAACCAAACCAAACCAGACCAGACCAAAGCACTCACGTGGTTTGTACTCGGCGCAGCTTTCAGCTTTGTTCGTTTCTTTTTTTTAAATATTTGTTTTTGTATTTTTTATGGTTTTTGCTGCTATCGGTGTTGATTTTTTAATGAAAATCACTTCAAATCGATATGCTGCTCTGATGCCATGTTACTAATATATAGTCATGCTCCTCATGTGCCAGCGTCATCGCGAAATTCGAAAGGATCCAGGCAGTGCACTTGTTCACAAGCCGACAATAAGAGTGTCGATATATACGTATATATATATATATATATATATATACATATATATATAAGCTATAAGGTATATACCCTTCTTGAATCTACGCACCTGATGTGGAACGCATATAGCTGCCCAATATTTACTGGCGGATTTGCAACAATGGTATTAAAATGGTCCTTATGACCACCGCGCCAGCAGAACATAGAGTTAGATGAATGACCCAAACCCGTTGGCCACATGGAGAATGGCCAGAGTTTGCTGTGTAAGGTGAAACCATGCAACAGATTAAATTTAAGATGCGACAGCTAAATATTTACTGTGTTCATATGTCAATTAAGTTTCGATTTTGTTTCATCTGCACCCAATTTTATATTGTACAAAATGGTAGAAGCAGAGGGAAACATTTATGGCCCCATAGAGTTGTGTAGAGTATATTGTTGCTGCCTTGAATATTGTCTTGAATATTCTCTAAATCCAATAGATAGTATAATAAATTGCCAGGAGAGCATTTTTGGTTCGTTTTGTGATTCCATCAGTTTAATGGGTTTACCTTTTTAGTAAAAGTACGAATATTTCAAACATTTGCCTCCAGGCAATTTCATTTGTTGAGTCCATGACAAACAACTCTCGCAGATGCCTGTGCCTGGAGTATGTGTGAGTACATATCTTTTTAGGTTGGGAATGGAATTCCTAAAAGCAGGTTGCATAAATTCTGCTTGAAAAATCAATAAGTGGGGGAATAAATACAAAACAACTTTCTATTTATTGTTTGCCTTCGGGCATGGGAATATCCATTGTATTGTATTGTGCAGGGTATCCACTAGTCGAAACGTTTGGCTGTTTATTTGTTTTATATGCACGCAAAAAGTTCTAACTGAGCTATAGTTTTGTCTGAGTTTGCTTACGACTATTGTGTGTGTGTGTGTGTGGGTGCGTGTGTGTGTGTGTGTGTGTGTGCATGTGTGAGTGAGTTGAAATTTAAAATGTGTTGTCAATAGACTGGGTTGAGGGCTGACAGTTTACTAAGATGGCCCACAATGGCGAGTCAAGTGGAACTAAAAATATTTTTATTGCAGGCAGCTAAAAGCGAAAGAAGCCGCAATTTCAACTCCACTTCAATTGTCTCTGCATACGAATGCAGTGGAGCGTGCAGCGCACACAGAAGTACATTAATACAACTATACAGACAAATGCCATATTTGGCAATGGATACAATAACAAGTACGACGAGTACAGCACATAAGCTGCTGGACATTCGTTGATTGCCACATCCTGTCCAGCGTGAAATGCAACCAATTAGATGACCTGCATGTCAGCCACAATGTGACTCCCTCCCCCCTCCAGAACACACACACACCCCTCTTACCCTGCTCACCATCACCTATATGAATATGTATTCATTTAGATATAGTCTGTCTGCCACAACACTACATATTCCGTTTAGCTTAAAATGTCACGGCAAATAGTATTTTTTTCGCATCGGTTGCTTTACATCTCGCTGACCGGGACTTGTACGCACATTTGCGGTGTGTGTGTGTGTGCTGTCCTGTCACATATGCAACTGACCTGACCCCATGCGTTATAATCATCAACAGCATCCCCACGATTATCGCTATCATGCACTTGAACCAACCATCTACGCAGAGCATGAGAGTTGACCAGCTGGTCGTCGACCAGCCAACCGAAACAGGCACTTTAGTTGTTTTAGTATTTCAGTATTTTGGCATTTCAGCCACCGCCAAACATTATCAGTTAATGAAAGGAAGCGGCACAACACTCACAGTCGCATTATCAACCTATGTTGAATACAGCTGGATGTGATACATTAAAAATTCAACAAATGGAAATAAAAACGACCTTTGATATTAAAAGCAAATTGCTTAAAAAATGTGATAATAATTCCAATAATTATTATTATCGATTGGCAACAATTTAAATTTCGTCAATGCTAAGCATTTGCAATATGTTTTTTTATAATCCTAAATACTATTAAATTAATATATATTTTAAGAAGGTCACCGAGGTGGGTATACAATAATGCGTATACGTAATAAAAACAGAGAAATTTATATACATATATGTATTTCTCCATTTCGTGATATTAAAAAAAGACATAGATAATAGACATAGAAATTGTTGTTATAAAAGAGTTAATTATTATTGGGAATAACACCAAGTAGACAACATATTGACTGCGCTTGGTGGTCATGATAAGTATAACTTTCGAAACTTAAGCACCTCAACATTAAGCTTCTTGTCTTGTGAATAACACTGGTTTAGAGAGATGCAGACCATTCTAAAGATGCCATTTGATATCTTGTGCGGCCATTATTCAATCGTTTGTCAAGGATGTATTACAGTTTGCAACCAGTCGTTGGCTCAGTTCGGCCTTAAGCTGTCAACTGGTCGACAGCAGCTGTGCCGGCAAAGAGTATCAGCGGTTGTGTTGTGGATGCAAAGCAAATACATCCACTGTGCATTTTACGCATCAAGTACACACTTGCGGTGGCTCAATTACCGCAAGCAATTATGTGGCGCACCAGGAGGATGCCATTGGGGCAACTAACATCCATCTGACCAATCCGCGAGACGGCGTCATTGATTGCCTCAGCGGTGGAGAGAAATCTTAGAAGGAGTTTGGTAACTTTAGCGTTGAATTGTGGGAGATCTGTGGTTTTATCGACTTGTAATTATCGATGTTGAACGTAGCACTCAATTTTGAATACTTTGCCTGGCGCCAGCATATATATATATACATAAAATATAGCTGCATAAAACAAAATGCTGTATTTCTTATCACAAGATATCGTTTCTATGATGGATATACGTCTACAAATTCGATGCAGTTTGGAAATGGTTTGCTGAATGCGATAACCATACCCGAATACCCGCATGCGTTGGGCATAAATAACGTGAATATGGAAAGTGTGTAAATACGTCAACAATTTTGTGCAAAGAAGAATTTCAATTTCCCTCAAGCGGATGCGTGCTGTCAGCCTCGCATTTTGCGCCACAAATCATCAACTCTATCGACCCCTGTACTTGGTGACTCTTGCCGGCTGTGCGTGGTGAGTGTGCAGATAGATTACAACAACTGCAGCGAGGCTGTTGCTACTGTCTCCAACGCCGACACCAACAACAACAATAACAACAAGAAGAACAGTAACAGCAGCTACACACATCATCCATCCGTCCATCTAACAATAAGCGTCCAGCCAGCCCGCCAGGCATCCATCCAACCATCCATCTAGTCAGTCATCAGTCAGGCACTTTTTTGCATGGACCCCAACACCATTTTGAGGAGGCACAGTCATGTTTGGCATTCCAGGAGTGAAGCGACTGTGAACTGGGAACTGGACATTTGGATGTGCAGGCTCAACGCTGCATGTAGAGATAAATTTATAGCGGTGTGTAAACAGTTGCCGCATACAAATGTATGCAACATTGTTTGTAAGTGGCAATTTAGCCAGGGATAAGCAAAGTGAGCCGAGCAAGTTGAATGTCAAAATGCTCACTCAAATTGAATTAACTCGCCAAAGATATGTGCACACATACATACATACATACATACACACATACATACATACATATTTACAATTAATGATAATGATGATGTTAGTTGTGGTTCAATAAAGTGCACTCCTTGAGCTAACTATTTTTGCCGAGAATTGCATAAGTGCTTTGGTCATGCGAACATAAGTGGAACGTTCCCTCAAATGGAATATTGAAAAAATGCATTAAATTTATTGCAAATTATATCCAAAAATGAAATATGGCTATACATAAATATCTAGAACGCAATATTATTCTTATTATTGTAGTATTTGGATAATTTTGTATTAATTTTATAGTTTGAGACAAACGAAATCGATGTACACATTTTAAAATATTCAAAATCTTTTTTACACAACATTTAAAAATCTTAAACGAAAGACCGAAATTTTAGCAATTTTTAAATCAGCAGCTATGTATATACATATGTATATGTAAGATAGGTTCGATCTGTTACAAATTTGGTGACAAAACGATAATACCCCCATTAAAAAAAAAAAAGAAAACGAAAAACGATTATTGTCCGAGCGGAGCAGCAAAATGTTTCAGGCAGAAAGTTTGTCTAAGCTGCTAAAAACTTTTCAAGGGAGGGGTGGTTTTAGCAGGTTAGTTGTTGGGCTCGAGAGCTGCGCAGGCCACAGGCGGCTACACGGTAAATCGGTTTTGCGTGCGGTCGCGCAATCAAGTGGTAAACCAAAACAAAACTCTGTCAACAGCAGACGGACTTACGCATACACATACACACACACACGCACAGAGGGAAACGCAACCAGAGGAATCAGTTACTAGCAACCAGATACCAGTGATCATTGAGCAGTAACTAGCATCCCTGTCCAGTTGAATGTTGCGGCTACAGCTCGAGGCTACTAGGCTGGATGGGCACTGGAGCGTGTTGATGGCTCTCAGTGATTGTTTGGCTGCCTCATCATTACGACAGCTACACTGCCACGATGATGACGTGAAAACAGCCCAAACAGTCAAACTGCATTTTTGCACACACACACACGCACACACATACACACACACACACACACACACACACATATATACATAGCTTTTAGTGAATGATGTTGAAGTGACATTCAGCTAACACAAGAATTCAATCACTAAATTTACATAAGTGCATATATATCACAAGGAGGAAAAGCGTCACGATGTGAAAATGATTTTAGCCTATTCTTTAGTTGATTTTAAATCAGATAATTGAAAAATATCGGCAGACTATAACTCAAAGATGACACAATCGAATACATTTTAGAATTCTTTTTGTACCGTTTGGGACAATTTAATTTTCCACCAAGTTTTTATTGCTATTTTTACCAGTAATATTAAAAAATTATATAATTATTCTAAAAACTAGTTATTACACATAATTTACAAATTAATGGAATACAACGATATCTGGATTGTAAACATAATATTTGTTACTATATACAAATGCATATTTAAAGCCAAATTGATTGTTAATATCGATCTCTGCGCTGAATTCTACTATGCTTGTTATACATTTAAATATATATATATATATATTTATACATATATGTGTGCGTGCGAATTCAGTTCAGTTATTTTGGTTGAAATACGTTTCAAAATCGACGTGTATCTGAAATGGGGAAAGTTGATGACCTACATTGAGAGATACGGCTATAAAACGGGAGCACTGACTCGCATCGTTTACTAACGCAATCGCAAAGCACCGAGCTGAACCGAACCGAACTGAACCCAACCGAACCATTCCCAGTCATACCGAACCCATTCGAATCGAACCGGGTCTCCACTGGCCTGCTCGCTTGCATTCCGGCTCCATCTCCATCTCCATCTCCGGCTACCGCAGTGCAACTTTTTTAATACGCAACACGAGTGACCCGCTTGCGGACAATTGGAATTGTAACTTTTGATTAAATTCGTTGCAATGGCAACAGGAAATCGGGCTGCGCGTCCACGTCTACATCCTCATCAGCGTACTCATCCTCATCCTGATCCGTATCCTCGTCGTCGTCGTCAAGGCAAGGCACGGCAAGGATCAACTTTTTCCGCTGCTTTTTCAATTGCATTTGATTACCTTGTGGCGTGGGCCGTGCTGCGACGCATCTCAGTCGCAGTAGCAGTCGCAGTAGCAGTCGCAGTAGCAGTCGCAGTCGCAGTCGCTTGTTGCTATCTATCTGTCTATCTGTCTGGTATCAACGACATCCACTGCAACAACAACGACAACAACAGTACACACTCTCGCCAGCATTTCAATAAAGTTCCAACAACGGCCACGTCTACTTTGCCCCAGTGCCGCTAACTCCCACTATTTCCGCCACAGCAGCTGCTTGTTTGGTTGCCACTTGCAAAATCAATTTGAAAACTATTTGAGCCGATTCGAAATACAATTTCCATTGACATTTCATCATTTTGTTCATATTACGAAATGAATTTAATGTGTAATATATATATATATATATATATATATATATATATATATATATATATATATATATATATATATATATATATATATATATATGTATATTTATAAACAATATAAATAAATATATAAAAAGCAAATTATTTATTATAAATTAATAATATATAATCAAAATTTGGGTGTCAACAATTTATTTGTTGATCAAATATGTGTAGCCAACACAACAATAATAGCAACAAAATTGTGCTCTAATTCAATTAAACAATAAGAACAACTGTAAATATTTTGAATAGATGTGTGTGAAAATATCTGTTACAAAGACGAGCACAAAAACATTTAAAAACAATAATAAATATATATACATAAACTTATACACATGAACATAAATATATACATATACAACATAGATGCTCGACTCGTATAATTGAATGTCAAACCAAATTATGGATATCTTTGTCAGTTGCACACAAACACCAAAACAATATTCATTGGATGCTGAACAAAGCAATTTTTGAATGTGAAATTACTGTGATTCCTTTTTCTTTTATTTATATATATTTTTTAAAATTCCACATTTTGCGAGTTTTCAGGAGAATGGAAATAATAAACGTTTGAGTGCATAAGGGAAAATACATTTATTTCATTTTAATAGAATACTCTGGCGAAAAATCACAATTTAATTTGATAGAATTGTGGCTGAGAATGACAAATATTTTAAAATGAAAATGTGAAATTGCCTGCAATGAAAATGAAAATTACACTTATAATTTCAATTATTTGAAAATCAGGAATCAGGATTCGTTAAATCATTATTTAAACGGTTTTAAGTAAAGTGTGAAAAGAAATAAGAAATAAATTAGTTTTAAGAATTTAAATTGATCTGCGCGACTAGTTTTAAAATTAAAAAAATAAATCTTCATATTTTATTTTTGATTCACTTAAGAGTATTTAGTATTTCTTAACATAACTTTCTGTCCTGAAACTTTTCTTATAATACACAATATTTTATTTTTTATTTAATAGTTATGCTTTTCTTCCATTCACATTCTTGCGATTTATATGTAAATATATGTATATATTTGTAATCTTTTCTTTCTTTAATGTTCGTATACCCTGAACCTATTAAAAATGTGGGTATAATGAATTTGTGCAAAAGCAAGCACCAGGGTTGTTTCACGATATAATACCCGATTCTGCAGATCGCCGAGAATTTGAATTTCTCCTATGCATTCTCGTCCACAATCACTTTAACGTTTGTTGCCTCCATTTTGATAGTTTTGATTTATTTTTAACACAAATAAATATCAAATAGAAGATCGCCTTGGAATGGGATTTTTGTTCTTGAGCTCGTCGCTTGACTTTTGAACGCAAATATAAATAGAGATTTTTGATAATTAGCTAGTTTACAGACTGCACAAATATAATTTTAAAATATATTTATCAACGATTGCTGCTTTAGTCAGAATTTTTGTTTGAGTCTTGCGTTGCCAACATGTTGGTTTGAATATCTAAGACGTGTACGACTCATGGATGGGTAAGGACTTGAGTTCAGGATATTTCTTAGTCGAGCTCTCTCGACTAGAGCATCCTTAATGGCTTAAACATATTTTTGTATACGTGAGTAAGTATTGCACGTGTATATAAATATGTGCGTAGTGCTTAAGAGCATGCTGGTGACAGTCGACTGTTGACTGCCTCGTAATGTAATAATTGAAATGCACAAATTATAAATTACCCATAATGGGGCTTCGCTGCACACTTGTCCAGTCCAGTCTGAGTATATTTATATACACACGAATTTATCAGTATATATGTGTAATATATATATATAAATTTTAAAATTCCCCAATATTAATTCACAACGGGCGGACTGCCCATTTGTGTGTGTGTTTTATCTGTGCCTGGTACAGTGCCTCACAAATATTGCACACATTATCCATACCAGTCCATACCCAGTACATTCAAACAATCTCCTCCGATGATTTGTAAAAAAAATTCCTTTCCCGTCCATTTCTCGAGTCAACAAATTGAAAAGGTCCATTATTGACAAAATTTTTAAAATGTTTTCGTCAGGCTGCCCACCCACTGCCACCCGTGGGAATGGGGCCCAAGCAGGATACTGCTTTGCCACCTGTTATCGGCTGGTAACTGACTGGTATTCTGCAGTCGGTTATGTTCGACTGCACATTCTCACTTGTTTATGTATACATAATTCTCTTTCTCAGTCTGTATGTCATGTTGCTGACAGCATTGTTGCCTCACTGCCACAGTTGCGTTTTATACTAAATTGTTGCATGACAATGAGTGGCTGCCAAAAAAGGAATTCGGACGACTGAAGTTGGCGCGGTGCTGCGGACGTGGTGGAAAGCAGTAGATTTCGGAAGTTCGGGTAAATCCAGCAAAATTGAGATGACACGTATTTATGCATATGTCGTCCTGCATTCTCACATCCATGTGTTGGTCTCTGTATGTGTGTTTGTGTGTGTGTGTTTGTGTGTGTGTGTGTGTGAGTGCACAGTCAATTCACAAATTGAACGTACGAAGTCGCATTAGCCCCAGCGTCAGATACTGAATATCCGGAGTGTGCCTCAATTTGGCCTCACTCTCACATTGTGCAACATCTTCGCTTGTTGCAGCAATGGTCTCCGTGCCACAATCTGGCCCCGATTCCGACATGGACCAAAGATTCCGGGCAGTTGGTTTATTTGACCGAACACGTACATAGTCGCTGGCATTGGCCAATTTGGCCAAACCATACCGCTCCACTCCCCTCCGCCTCGACCACCCTACACATTTCTATGCCGCATCATCGTAACGTGCTACAGCAAAACTTTTCTGGGCTATTGATTTGAATTTTTCGGCTAATTGCAAAAAGGCGAGCACAAAGTCCGCCGTCTAAAGTGAAAGAGTAAAGCCGTGAAACACTATTGGCATTGGCAGGTTGCGGCCACCAAGTCACGAGTGACTGTCCTTAACACATATCCCTGCCTTCTACTGCCCATATCCTGCTCCAGCCGCCACCCATCCCCAGTCGACACAAAAGGCATACACAGCACACAACATGCAATTTAAGCATTCTTCTAATTAAGTTCAATCAAATTCTTTATTTTATTCTATTGAAATAATAATACAAATTAGTTGAAATAATTGAATTTCCATTCATTTCATTCGCTATTATTATTTATTATTTAAATCTTTCTATTGCTTAATTAAATGTTATCTAGCATAATAAATCGGAATATTTGATTTTACTCTCAATTGCCATTTATTTGTTGCTACACTTGATATCCAAACAGCAACTTTGAACAATGTATGCAAGAAATAGTTTGAGAGCTTTTGCATTGATTGCTGATGGGTTCAACAAGGTGTCTCATATGGAGTCTGAGTTTTGATTTCCCGTCTCGCTTGTATGTATTTGGTTTTCTTTTGTTTTTGTTTTTTCATTTATTTTTTTTTTTTGCAAAAATCATGGACATGATTTAAGCGTGCTTACCTCTGTGTGTGTGTGTGTGTGTGTTGTGCAAGAACTAAAAATGACTGGCTTCGCTTGGACGGCAGTACTTTGAAGTCAACATCAATCATGGCAGTAACGAGGACAAGACGCAGACGTTGATGCTGTTGCTGTTGCTGTTGCTATTGCGATTGCTGCTGGGCTGGACTCGAAATGTGCACATGTGGCCTTTTCTTTGGCATCGCCTCTCTCTCTCTCCCTCTCTCTCTCTGTCTCTCTTTGTCTCTGTCGCTCTGTCTCTCTGTCTCGCTCTTCTTGGGTCTCGCTCTCCCTATAGCTCGGCTCCCAACTCGAATTGTAATGACACAACAATTTAAAGTTTGTCGCGGATGTTGCAAAACTCAGTGCTAATGGCGTCAGCGTCGACTCATCATGGCCGCTGTGTCTGTCTCTCTGTCCGACTGTCTGCTAGTGTGTCCCCGTGTCCTGTGCTCTGTGTGCCCGTGTCCTTTGTCCCCGTGTCCTGTGTGTGTTGTTGATGACGGCGATTATTTGCGCCATGAACACATGAAAGCAGCTGCAGAAGCCAAAGGTGCGCTCCACTTGCTGTCGTTCCTTCCGACGCAGATACCTCCATCTCTCCATTTGTCTGCCCCATTCCCTCCCTTGGCTCACTAGTCAGATTCTGATGACTGTACAGCAATTCCAACTTTAAGCTGTCGGTGTTGATGTCGAGAAGTGGATCTGTGAACAGTGATACAGATACCAGATACAAGGTTTACAATACCGACCCAGCCAGGCAAATATGAATTGCTTTCTCTCCCACCGACTCACTCTCTCTCTCTCTCTCTCTCTCACTCCCTCTCTCTCTCTCTCTCTAGATCCCCCAGCAGGATGTACTATTAATATAAATGAATTATTCTAGAGGCTCTGCCTGCTTGATAGATTATATATTGGATACGCATTATCGATGCTGCTGACGCAAATGACGACGAGTACCATGACGATGACGATGACGTTGCAGCTTGCCAAGAACTTGTCCAGAAATATATGGCCATGTACACGCGCACACGCGCGCACACACACACACACACACACACACAAAACTAAAAGTGGAAAGTTGTTGCATATGTATTCAATATCCTCTCTGCTTTCTTAAAACCATGCAACATTTTTTCAAGATTGAATTTAATTTTAAGTTCAGGTATATAATTATAATTATAATAATAATCTCATTAACAGATAAGATAAAGTTAAAGCAAAATGTTACAAGCTCTTTCAACTCACAAACTGCAAACTTATCTCTTGGGATTTGTTATATAATAATAATGCAATATGATATTGCAATATTAATCAGTGCTCAGTGCTATGCAAAATATATATATATATATATACAGTTGGCGTCGACAACGGCAGCAAGGACTATTTACTTAGTCGTCCAGTTAACGCCTGAGGCGCATCTGTCTTGCCACTTAATTGGCAGCTAATGACATAATGAGCTAATCAATACAATTAATTCAGAGCAACAGAGCAGAACAGAACTTCGGGGCATTTAACGCATCGATAATTCTTAGTACCCCGGGTACCTTGAGATGGGTATTCCCTTACTTACTTTTATAAGTAGTTGCTTTGGCACCGAAAGCTGAGGATAATAAGAGAGGACTGCTGTGCGTGTGTATGTGTGTGTATGGCGTGTGGCAGACTTACATCGCAGGAGGTCTAACAATTATTTGTGACCCCAAAAGGGGAACAATGCAACTGCAACTGCAACTGCAACTGCAACTGGTGTAATGGTGTAAATGTTGAGTGGAGTGGCAAGGAGCAGGCATGAGAATGATGCGCCCGCCTGGTGCGTACACCAGGACACCGAATGACTGATGGTTGGTTAATTGTCTGGCCAATGCTTTTGTGTTTACACTGTGCATAGTTGGACGCTGGATGGATACGAGTCGGATGTGGCGGCTGCGGCTGACGCCTGAAACATTTCACTTACTACATCGCAAAGATATGCAGCTACACCAGCAGCCAGAGCAACAACAGCAACATCAGCAGCAGCAGTTAAAACTACACTTCGAAAAAAATTAAAAAACACATGCACTTCAATGAAAAACAAAGAAATATTTTTCGATATATTTGGATATATTTTTTCACAATCCCAATGTATATTTTACTTTTGTACTTTATTTCTTTCGGAATAGTATTTGATTGTTGAGATCGCTGTTTTCTTTTTTATACAGATATATGAAAGAATAATGTTATGCAGCACACACTACATTTTTATATATCTCCCATCTTTTTTAAAGAACCAGTTACAGGAACTAATGTTATTTGTTCACATTGTATCATAATGGAACGGAATATTGAATAAATATTGGAACCAATATTAAGCTTTAAAATCGAAATGCGATGCGGTTTGACGCACTGAGTTAAAGCTGGTTGCTTTTGTCGCCACAGGGTGACCATTTTCTTCAACTTGTTTTCTCGGTGTAGACCAGCAGCATGCAGCATGCAGCATGTAGCATGCAGCAGAGAACATACAGCAGTTTCAAAGACAATGCACATGTGATTCGCGTACGTGAGAATTATGTCAGCGGCCACTGGCAACTGCCACTGCAACTTCAGCGACTTCACTCGCCTTGCACCTCTTCGCTCCGCCCCGCCCCCACTTGACTCGCCTCGACTCGACTCGACTCGACTCGAGAGTGTGCTCTGCATTCTGCAGTGTGTGAAATGACGAAATTAATATATCAGCACTCCTGTTTGGCTTCCATATTGCATTAAATCCAATTATGCTGCTGGAGTTGTTATAATAATAAAATCAATTATTAACCTAGTGCAAAAAAAAAAGTGTTTAACAAATGTATTGATTAACCCAGACGGTTGACTGACTGCTTTTAAATGTCGATTGTTTCACACTATTTGGATTTGAAAATAAATTGATTGTATTGTTCTGCTTTCATATGCTGCGTGCCTCGCTGCGTTCTCATGTTCCCTGATTGCAAGAAAAATTCGAAAACTAAAAAAAAAAAAAAAAATCAAAAGAAAAATGAAAATGAAAAAAACAGTAGATATTTTCAACATACTCTAACCGAAAAGTCGAGAGGAGGGCATGTAATAGTCTTTAGTATTTGCCCTATGTGTGCTATTTGTGTATGGCTGCGTTTGGTTTTTTTGCCATTCTTTTGTGTTGTTAGTGTTGTCAGTGTTGTTGTTGTGGTTGCTGCTGTTGCTGCTGTTGCTGTTGCTGTTTTGGGCCTGGGTCTGGGCCTTTTCTTGTGCTTTATGCTTGCCGGGGAGTTTTGGGAAAACAAATGGCAAGAAAACACCGCATGGCGATGATTGTGACGACGATGTTTTCATTGTTCTATGAGGCTCGTTCTTTGGTATTTTTTTTGTTCTGTGAAACCAGCCTCCCTACCGACGACTACATGCCCCAATATCATGTTACGCACCGCCTCCCACCAGCCAACCCCCTCTCTGCCACCTACTGATACTCTTCTATTGCTCCATTGCTGTATAGTTCCATCCATTGCGCAGCTGCTGGCTACAATATTTTTCAGACTGTTGGCTTCTGCTGCTTTTCCTCTGCAATCTCGATGCTGGTTGTACAAAAAGAAGAAGATCGGGAACAGTTGGAGACGTATGGAGATGACGAGAACGATGACGATGACGTGGACGAGAGCGGGGATTATGAGTGTAACAGCAGCAGTTGCAAACAGCAACTAGCAACAATAATAACCACAGCAGCAATAACTTTCCAAGCACTTCCGACTGTTGCAATATAAATCTGCATTTTTAATTTTATATGTGCGTATGAGTGTGTTGGTGTGTGTGTGTTTCTATGCTTGATTTGCTTTTTTTCTAAGCCTCATTTTAGTGGTGGCTATTTTTTACCTGCTGAGCAATTTTTTAAAACTTTGTTGGCTTACGAAAATAACCTACTAAATGTTGACTCATCTCTAGTAAAAATGACTGTTGCAGTAGAAATCTGCATTCTAAATTTTATGTGTGTGCGTATGTGTGTGTGCATGTGTGTGTGCATGTGTGTGTGTGTGTGTGTGTTAGTGAGATTTTTGTTTTTTGAACTGCTGAGGAATTTTTGAAAAACTTCGTCAGCCAGTTACTAAATCTTGGTTCATCTCTAGCACAAATTATAAAGGAGCAATGCAGTGCTGCACAGGCCTAAAAATGCACATATAGATGTGTGCCTATGGACATACATGGACACGTATGTAGTACATATATGCATATGTAGATGTGGCTGCATGCGAAATCCCAGTTGCTTGGAGCGTTTGATGTTTTTGTTTCTCCATTTGTTAGACACAACAGGCCAACAGAGCTCAGATGTGTCCAGCAGTTTGCTTTGGTTTCGATGCCATAGATGTCTAATCTGGTGCATGCAACCCACAGAGGGAATCAAATTTTTGCCCGGTTGAACTCAATAGGGTTGAGGTAGGGTCCAAAGCATGTGCATCTAGTTTAGCCAGCTTTAAAGCTCTTGACGATGATGCACATCAAACAACAGGTTCTGTGGCTACATGGAATTCGACTATTGAATCCGAATCGAATCCAAATTAGTCTCTTCAACTTGCTCGAATTGATAAATTCAACTTGTATAATTTAATCACATTCTCGAGCTGTTCATTATGAGACTTTAATTAAGTTGTGCAGCAAAAGGTTTCCTTGAGAAAATATCATATCTCCCATATTTATCTTTACATATATATTATATGTATATATAATATATATATTGGTATTCATGTAAGCGCATACGCTCATAATCAGCGGAATCACGGAATAATTCATTCGCTAATGAATCTGCGGGTAATGAAGGGGGAGAAGGGGCAGGAATCTTTTGACTAATTAAACGAATTAAATTTCCGTTTGAATTAATTCGGTTTAAATTTCAAAGAGCTGGCATATTGGAATTCAATTTAAATTTCAATTCATTGGTTTACAAATGAGCATTCTATTCAAATGAATGCATAGCAAATTAGGAAAAAAATATAGCGAAATTACTTTTTGTGCAGTTTGTCTGGCTATCAAAAGGAAATTATCTTACAAAGAATGTAAGTTTTCTCTGATTACAAGCTCAGTTGACTTGCGAATTAATGCAAAAGAAAATTGTTATTAATTTGAGCGAAATATGTACAAAACTGTACAGTTAGTAGTTGAGGGGTAGCTTGTGCAGTGGCATGAATGAATTTGTGGAGGATATAGGATATGCCAGAGTAACACGTCATATTTTGTTGCTGTTGTTGTTGCGTTGGTTTTGGTGAATTGGTGGTGTCTGTGGAGGCAGCGGCAACAGCAGCAGCAACAGCAGCAGCAGCAGCAAAAGCTGCAACAGGAACGGCAGTTGATTGTGATATGCGCACAAAAGCGGATTATGCTCGAGTCTTTTAGCAACATCATTTATGACATTCAACAATAACTGCAACAATGAAGATGAAGCAGCGGCAGACGAAGAAGTAGCCTGGCCACGTCGGCAGCCAAGAGTGTTTTGTACGCTGTACTCCCTGCTTCGGCTATTAGAGTGCTTATTGCCAACTGCAACTGGGACAATGGGTACACATATACAACGCCACCACCGGGAACCACCGACAACCAACACCACTTCACCTCCACGCAATGCAATTTCGGTTAGTGGCCACAATTTTGTTTAGTCTATTGGAGTAAATATTTGTATTCTTTTTGTAGTCGCCAGTGCCATGTATTGTTGTTATATTTCGCGTATATATTTATTCACCCCCCTCCTTCCCCCCACGCCCCTAATACACTTAACCACATTTACGGAAGCCACCGCCCCGTCACTCGCACCCACACTGGAAGCGAAATTGAATTGAAAAGTTGAATTGGATTCTGGTCGCAGTGCGGCATGGTGGCATGGTGGCATGGTGGCATGGTGCCTCTAAAAGCAGTTTAAAATATTAGTTGGCTCTGATTATAAAAGAGTCAAGCAGAGACATATATACATGGTATATGTATATTTATTTATGAGTAGATACTCAGACTTACAGAATTGGTTAGCACCTAGGGCACTCTAAGTTATTAAATTATAACTCAATAAATTCAAACCAAATTAAGTACAGAATCTCCACATGGAATGAAATCAAATTAATCCAATTTTGTTTGAGCTTTATGCAAGATAATTAATTTAAATGTAAACATTTTAATTTTACATTTTGCGACAGATAAGAACTTTGAAATTTAAATTGCAGTTGTGTTCATCTGTACAAATAATTAAAATAATAATTGACCAAATTTAACATCGATTTGTGAATTGTCATTTCTGGGTTACGAGTCTTTAACACATATATGTACATATATGAACTTATTTATAAGTGTGTGTGCATATATGTATATACAAACCTCGTATAGAAAAGCCTTTCAGCGCACATTGCAATACTAAATTATGAATAGCTTTGTGGTAAACATAAAACTCAAGCATATTTATAAAAAAGTAAGACATAAATTATGCAGCGGCATATGTGCAACGTATGCCTTTGTTCGCTTTGCATATAAATACATGTGTGTGTGTGTGTGTGTGTGTGTGTGTGTGTGTGTGTGTACGTGTACGTTCGATAAACACAATTTATTGTTGTCATAAGCTACAAATTTATATTATTGTCTTTGTTAATCTAACAATAAAATTATCAGAGCCAAGCTAAGTGCATGGGCAAACATTTAAGCTGCTTTGTGCTCTGTATTCTGTTTTCTTTTTTTTTGCTGCTCTCCAAATCGAAGAAATGCTAAAAACTTAACGTCGATTTAGTTTACGGCCTGATAGAGCTACTTTCTAGTATTATCCTGGTTTGATTGTCATACGTAAATTATTGCTTAGTTGGCTTAGTTTCAGCTATCGAGTTTCCACACGGCTCGTGAAGTTGGAGAGTCATTTCAATAATTTTAATTTAAGCATTTTTCGAATATCGTATTTATTGGATTGCATATTTTTTTCATTTATATGTTTTTGATCCTGGAGGGATTAAGGGAATGCAATTGACAGCTTTTTCGGGTCACGTGTTGGGCCTGCATAATGCAGTAATGCCGCAGATATAGCCATTGGATTGCCATCGGATTGTAGGTGCCGCCTGATGCTGTCAGGTGCAATGCGGCCAAAACATCTTGATAGGCTACAAGTTAAATCCATTAAATGCATAACATAAAAAATATATTTCACAAACTGAAAAACGAAAAGAGAACAATCAAACTGAATGCGTCAGATTAACAGAGAGACAGAAATACAGATGACTGCGGCTGAGCTTCGATGGGATTCAAGAGTTTGAGAAAGTGAAATGAGCTGCTTGTCAACGACTGATGACTGGCATCTGTCCCAGTGGCACTGGCCGTGGCAGTGGCAGTGGCTTGGGCCTGAGTTGGTAACCAACGTACCTCTTCCCCCGGAGTGGGTGGCAGGGCGAGGCGAGACGACGCGACGTTAATTTCAATTCCCTTTGCCAGCGATAACTGTTGGTTAGTTGGTCTGTTCGTCTTTTTGGCTGGTCGTTGACTCCTCTGCTCTGCTCTTCCCTTCTCTTGTCTTGCAGCCAAATCAAGTGCTGCACGTGGCAGATGCGCTCAGTCTCAGTGCCAGTCTCTGGCGGTTGCGGCTATTCTCCGCTATCGCACTTTTTGGGCATGACATGGACATGAGCAATGTGCAATGCCGATAAGAGAGTTGTGTCTGCCCTCTCCCCCACACTGATATAGACACTACTGGTAATTGGCATTGGCCAAAAGTCAACCAACTTCGGCGAATTGAAGCATAATGGGCAACAGTTCAATAACTTTTTGGCATTGCCTTTTAGGCGATTTCTGATGATGCCCTCCTCCTTACTTATCTGCTGTGGGATCTTTAATATAATTAGGAGTACGACAAGCCAAGTACACACAATGATATGTTTGTTTGTTCACTGAAGTAATAGTTGGCATTGACTTATTCTCTATTTATCATTATGTTCAATCAAGTACACATGCTCAACACAAGTGAGCCACCGCTTTGGAAAAGTGCTTGAAGAAAATCAACTGATCAACTCTGCAGCAAAGGTATATATTTACGAGAAGAAAACCCAGATGAAAATTATGCAAGCAATGGTCCAATGATAAATTATTTTGTTTATTGTTGTCTTGGTATATTTGAAAGCCAGAAATGATATAAGCAAACATATCCATTTCAAATTCTCGACAACTTAGACCTTAAAGAGTTCAACCGACTTTAATTGAGTGGTTAATTTCCAGCCAGACCAAGACAAAATCCTGGGCACGTGCATCAAAAGCCAAACTTAAAGGCAATGACTGATATTTTTGGCTATCAGCGGTGCCAAATGGCCAACGAACGCTCCTTGCTTCTTGCTCCTTGTTCCTTGCTCTTGCTGCATCCGTCAGCCTTCTCCACACTTCGACATACATATATATATATATACTGTGTGTGTATGCAGACACACATATACAGGTACCTGGCTGGGGCTGATTTTGTGGCCGCTATCATTGCACAAGTGCGCAAAATTTTGGACTCAATTCACGTGCCTGGCTGCCAAAATTGTTGGCAGCCTCCAGCCTCCAGTCTCCAGTCTCGGCTTGGCCGGTCGTCGTCCGCTTCATAAATTTGCACATTGAGTCGCCCCCGGTGGTGGCAATGTGTGGGACTGAGATTCGGTGTGTTGCAAGGGCAGGGAGAAGCAGGATGGGACATCGGCATAGTCATAGTCATCGGGATCGGGATCGGTATACGTTTCTACATTACATCCTATTTGTATGTAATTCGATATGGTGAAGGGGGCGGGCGGGCGTCGAGCAGCGACGAGTGAGTTGCTTTCGAAGATTTTTGCTGCGCGACTGAATCGTAGCCACGCCCCCGCCTCCCCGGTTTCCCTCAGCACATACCGCACTCAAGTGCAGTGAAATAGTTGTGAAACACTTTGCCAAAGATGAAAGATAAACCACACAGGCAAACTATGGCTGCTATGGAGTCGTCCACATCAGGCACCAGTTTTGCATATATACATATATATACATATGTATATATATATATATATATATACATGTGCATAAAAAAAAACTTTAAATCTAGAGAACTTTAAAGCGCTTAACCCGAAGCATTGCATGCGAAATTATCCTGCTGCTGAAGCAAGCAGCAATTGCAATTGTACAAAAACAATTTTGTCGTCGTCTTTTTGTTGGGTTTGTGGGTTCCTGGAATTCCTGAATTTATAGAGCAGCTTGCTCTTCGGGGGTTTTAATAATTAAAAACTTGCACTCTTCTGCACTTGTTATGAACTGTTACAATTTTTAATTAAATAATTTTGCTGCTAATAATATTTTGAATATTTTATGACCGTCTCCTCCAGCTAAATGCAGAACAAGGAGATGCTCATATATAAATAACATGATTTTCTTTCATTAAATATTTGAATAAGCAACTGAATAAAAGATTCAAAATAAAATTATGAGCACCACGCAAATAAATATGGTTGGTTTTGGCTGTTTAAAAGACAAAAAAATACTCTGTTGATATTAGTGTCTTTTACAAATGATGACCGAACTTAATCAGTCTGCGTAAAGAGTTTCAATCCCGGCGACAATTCCATTTTGTATACACAAAACCGGATTAAATGAGAATATCAGCTTGAGTGCATTAAATTTCATTTAGAAACTTAAAAAAGTACTGCTTCAAAAGTTGACGACAAAAAAATAAATGCACAGAAACGCTGTCGTTGTGATTATTTTCCGCTTTTAATTATTCACACACACACAATGAAAGTGATGGTGAAAATGAGTGACGACATTGGCAGCATAATCCAGAACCGTGTCGGCGAGAGGGGGGGGGGGGGAATGGGGAGCTCCATCTAAAGCCCAACAAGGATCAGGCGCAGTAACACTACTCATACGATTGACATTATGTATACGCCACGTTTGCTTTGTTGGCTGCCCTTTTGCATTATTATTATGTGCATAAATATTATATGTACATATATGTATGAACATACAAACAAACAACCAAAAAAAAAAAAAAAGGAAAAGAAGGAATTTCCAAATAATAAAAAATGCGACGCGCACTTAAAAAAAATTCGTAAATAAATGCAGAGCCCGATAAGTGACACAAAGTGCGGCACCGAAATGCAACGCGACTAGTAGCACTCTGGTGGGTCGAATGTATGGGCGGGTTAGCGAAGAGGGAGGAGGCGGCGGGGGGGGGGGGGGGGGGTGGTGTGGCATGTCATTGCGTTGACTAACATTGAACTCAACTGCTGAGCGTTGTGCGGTTGTTGTTCAGCACTCATTGTTTATTGTATTTTGTATTTCGTGCCGAGCGCAGCGATAAAAATGCTGCTAAAGTATAAATTATGCCAATATGAAAAGACTAAAACAAAAAAAAAAACGGCAGCAGCAAAATGGGTGGCTTGTCAAGTTACTTGTCAAGTGTGTATAATCATAAGTCTATATAGGTTTATATATATTTATTACATAATAATTTAAACTCAAATTTTCTATATGCTTTGCGTATTTAATGAGAACAACATAATATATTTATATATATATACTTTTTGGAATACTATTTTGTTCTTAACATTAAATACCCGTAGATATCAGTTTGCATTCAAATTAATGCTGAAGATATTCATTATTATTATTTTTATTAGTGCACTGCGGACTGTATATTAAATTACGCGAATTATTAGTACAAATATATTAATCTTGTGTAGTTTTATGCATTGATTTATTTGCTTTTTATTATTATTTACTTAGCATTAGTTTATTTTTTATGTTTATCGATCAGCTCTCGCCATTTTACGTACATACATAGACAGAATACAATATGAGGCAGTGAGGCAATGTGGCGTATCCGTAAAAGGCAATTCGGAATATACAAACATTCGCAAATATATATATATGTATATATGTATGTATATTATATGTATATACATATGTGTATATATATTAGTGCATTTGGTATCAGTGTATTGGTGTCAATTCGGGTCATGCTGGTAAAAAATGCGCATAATTGGCAAATTTAGAGTAAAATTGTTCGATAAATATGCAAAATACGAGGCAGTCAACACCACCATCAACAGCAGCATCAGCATCACTAAAAGGTACAACAAATATCCACAATGGCGCACTAAAATTTTCAATTTTCATTTTGTGTGGAAAAACGGAAACAAACTTTATTTTTTAAAATTTGAAATAAAAAACAAAAAGTAATTTTATCGTATTAAAATGCTGTTGATTTTTATGATTTAAAAGGCCAATTTCTGTATGATCCAGTTACAGTTACGATAAACGTGCAGAGAGCCATCAGCAGAGGAGATAGCACACGGCTCACCAAAAGTGACAGGCCTACAAAAGTGACAGGACTACGGGACTCATCAAAGTAAGCGCCTCTACCAGAGGCAAGTCCTTGCGACTGCGATTTTGTGCAATACATATTTCTCGTTTTATGTGTGTGATATATTTATATAAATATATATATTTGTTCTCTGATTCAAAGCAATCGAATAAAGATATCTTTATACTTTGATATCGAGTGTAGAAGAATGCATTGGTTTTGTGAAACATCTGCAACCTGTTCTTTCATATGAGCGCAATCTTTGTCGACACCCCTCAAGCTGTATTCGTCCTTGCCCCCAAAACTGATATACTCGATAGTGTGAATTCCTGGCCGGAGCAACCCTAAAGCACCCAGCCACCAAATTCATCAAATTTGAAAATTATAGTACTGCTAGTTTGATCAAACTTGTAAGATAGGTTTTCTACAATCCTCCCAAGAAGATTGGAAATAGAATTTCTAAGCGATGCCCGCTTTAAAAATTGCTTAAGTAGACTAGCTAGACGAAATTAGATTCTACTCTTGGTAAGCATAAATGTTTGGCCACGCCACTGTCACTCCCATAAATTTGCGAAACATTTATCTCGCTGGAGTTGCCACATTTAAAATGACAAAATGACTAATGACAGCCCTTTGGCACGGTTGAGGCATAAATGCTTAGATTTACATTATTGGTTGCAATAATATTACAAATTATCCAATTCAAATTAAGACTATTATTCAAATTATGAATATTTGATACTGTGGTCAAAACCTTGACAACGCTGTTCAAAGGTATTCCCAATTTGAGGAATATCTTTATTGCACGCAGGCGTGCATATGTGTGTACTCTTTTTTTATAGATTGTATGCGTTCAAGTGTATAAATGATATTGAGTCTACAGAAGTATGCATTCATATATGAACGTGTATGTATGTATGTACAAACATACATCACTTCCCACAGTCGTACGTTACAAATCTGCTTTTATGTTCCACAAATCGATTACTCCTCAAATTCGAGAAGCGAAATAAAGGCGATGTATTGAATATATATTAATACATATATATATATATATATATATATATGTCAGCTATGCTGAATGCATACAAAGCTCTTAAATAAAATCAGTTCCTTTTACTGATTCTTGAAAATGTTGAATTTTGTTTCCGGCTCCGGATTCGCTGCTGAATTAACGGCTGCGCTTCCGGTTTGATTTCATTTGAAGCACCACCTGTGAACCGAAAACCAAATCGAACTTCATTTTAGAGCTGCAGTTTTTTGGTTGTTCTTAGCGAAATGCAGTTTGTTCGGTTTGTTTTTGTCGCCCACAATTTTTGTACCTTTGGATATGTCGCTGTTTAAACTTGCCGTTGGAACACGCAGATACCAAACAGAAAAACACACACAGACTCAAACGTATGCAGGAGAATATATATTCTGCCGTATTTGCAGTGAAGTGTGGGAAGCTACTATTGCCGCAGGAAGCGGTCGCAGCTGTGGGTTTTAAAATTTCAATTCATATCCGTTGTGCATACGCACTGACGCACCCAACACCAACACCAACACGAACACCAACACGAACACGAGCAAACACACACACGCACAGGCATACAATTATATCTGTGCACAACAATATACATTTGCACATATGTATGGATGTGTATATATACATATGTATATGTCGCACAGACCAGACCAAAAAAAAAAGAAGCAAAATGCGCCTAAATGGAAGACAACAGCAGCAGCAGCAGAAGCAGCAACAAAAATAACAAACACAGCTACAACAACAAACAGGCGGCCCAAGGGCAGCCGGGCAATTTATGTGCCGAAAATGGCAAACGGTGGCAATCGAGGGGTTAGGTGAATGTGGAACGGTGGGCCGAACGGGAGGGGTACAGGCAGAGGGAGCGTGAGAGGGAGAGTTTGCAATGGCCAAGAGTAAAACAGTCGAGACTACGAGTGTAGCAGCTATTGGGTATCATTGCGGGTGCGTGCGACACTTTTACGTTGCAAAATGTTAAATGCTTCAAGTCAAAAATTCAATAAATGTGTGGCATGCCGTAGGCGTGGTCAGACGACGATACACTTTCCCCCCGTACCCAAATCCACCTCCGGTAAATTGCATAAATGCATGACAAATAAATACGAGTATCTGGTAGCTACAAATTAAAGGAGCGGCAACCGGATGCGATGGGATGCAGGATGCAGCATGCAAAAGGCAGCGAGTAGAAACTCGCGACTCTATCCAAAACCATTCACATAAACCATTTAAGGCAATGGTTGAGCCTGAGGAGCCAAAAGTAATGCACCACCATTTGAATAGTTCAACAAATTAAAACTGTTAAAGACCAACGAACTAAAGTCCTTAATATACATATATATCATCATTATCATTCTAGTTGCACTTCTCCACATGAAAATTGGCTGCTTTGAACCCACGACCTTTCGCTTTTGCTGGGCTAGAAACTTTTAATTGCCCATTGAATATGAATAAAAATGAATGAATCTCCACCTCCCCAGTTCAAAAGCAATCTTAAAGAAACTTGGTTTATTTTTGTCAAAGGCAGTACTTAGGTCAGATGGTCAAAGATGGCCGGATCGGATCACCATATTCATTGAAACAATCGCTAGAAAGATGATGATCAGGACAGGGACATTTTGAAATAATCAGCTTTAACAACTATAATAACTGAATAACAATAATAACTGAAAACATTAAAAAACATTCTTTTTTTTTTATATTTTTGTTAAGCGAACTAAAAAAGACAAGAGAAAATCATGGAGCCAAAAGAGCGTCACGAAATCTTGAGAATTTTTAGGGAGAATGTCGATTACATTTGCCTTCATAATTCACAAAGATGTCCGCAGATTAACTCCGGCTACAAATGAATTTAATAGTCGGCTTTCGTGGGATAACCGTTCCTTATTTCGTTTTTCATTATCAATTGATAGATTTTCATTTTGTCAAACTCAGTCTGCGCACTGTTTCCAAGTTGCAACATTTTCATATTCGTTGGCAACTATTTGTGAAGTGTACAAGAATGTTTAACTAATTAATTAACTGTAGAATGCATAATGTGCAGCGACATGAAATGCTTCATTAAAATAAATATCTATGTGGCTATGTGTTAGTGTGTATGCAGTCCGGACAATGGTTTTGGAATGGCTTTGGAGTTGTTGCTGCTTGCCATGTCTATAAAGGTAACATTCTTAATTTGTTATGGCTGCCATATTTGGGGGCACACGTAAATATTCGCGGCTCTGTGGCCTGGCCTAGGCTGGCCTTCTCTCCTCCTGTCCTCCTGTCCTCCTGTCCTCCTGTGTGTTGTCCAGGATGAAACGTCCAGCTGCCGTTTCGCGCAGACCCATCTTTCCAGGAAGTGCCTCGAGCGTTGGCGCTGTATGCGGCTTGTCACTTTGCGTTATCCACATTTTGTTTCAGCGTTTCTCCTCATTGTCTTCTTGTTATTGCTATTGTTGTTTTTGTTGTTGTTGGCATATTTGCATTGCGGTGTCGCCGCCGAAGTTGCTGATGCTGCTGCTGCTGCTGCTGCTGTTGCTGTTGCTGCTGTTGCTGCTGTTGTTGCTGTTGCACTGGTGGGAAGCTTCTGCTTTTGCTATTTGTGTGTAAAGCAAAACAACAGCAACAACAAAGAGAAACAAGTTTCCATTGTTTACTTTTGTTTTGGTTTTCAGCTAAAACTTTGTTGTTGCTGCCTTTTTTGCCACTCTGTCAGTTTTTGGCTTGCCGCCGTTTTGGCAGGCTGGAAAGTAAACTAAAGCAAAAACCAAACAACTTAACAGCCAACGCAACAGCGACGCTGGCTGCGGTCAGATAAGCAATGCGAATATATATATATATATAGATATATATATATGGATGTACATATATACAAATACATACATAAATGCATACATACATAAAGCGGAAGAACAGGCGTCGCTTGAAATGGAGATGTATGTATATAGAGATGGAGGTTGTGGCTCAACTTCCTATTTTCGAGAGAAAGAGATGGAAAGAGAGAATGAGCAAGAGCGAGAGAGACAGACAGAGAGAGAGAGAGAGAGAGAGAGAGAGAGAGAGAGAGAGTGAACCATCACTAACGATTATAGGAATGGAAAAGGTCAATTTTCAACTGCAAAAATTCGTGAAGCTTCCATTTTCATTTAAGCTGCAATTTAAATAATACTTTTTGGCTTCTCGGAACTCTGATCAAAGAATTCATAAAATTTAATTAAAACTGTTTATTGCCGGCCGTCAGAACGGAATCATATTTCAATTTCTGTTCCACTTGTGGTTCCTTTAAGAGCTGTGATTTGTTGCCGAATTAATGTTTGCACAAGGTACAAGGACCAATGTTATTAGTTCCTGTAACTGGTTCTTCAAAATATGCTTACGTGCTGCTCAACACTCTGGTTTATTGCCAGTGCAATCCATGGCACGATAATATTTATATTTATAGTTCTCTTCTTCTTCTTCTTAAAACAACAATCACAAATTTCAGCAGGTGATTGCTTTTTGAATAGATTTGTTAGCTGTTGCGTGTCTATTAGAAAACGTTGCAACGTGTCAATGTGGCTGTTGCCCGTTGGCTCTTGGCTAAACCTGCCCAGGTGTCTTGCAACAAATATTTGCTCTGCTATTGCAGCAAAGACAAACAAAGAGATATATAAAAAGATATTCACATATACAAAAAAATGCTTTCTTGTCAGAAATGATTTTAATTGTCAAACGTGATGGGATATATGATATATGAATATCCCTTCCGTGCGTGACAATGCAGCTCGTACATACACACACACATACATACATAGGTACATACTTACATAGATACATATGTACATGTTTAGCTATGTACAAGTACTTAAATACAATGTATCTGATATCGTACATACTTGAGTACAAATGCGCCTGGCAACAAGAGCCGCAACATCGTCATGGAAACAGATGCTGAGGAAATGTAGTAAAGACGAGTAACAGTGCTGAAGTCGAGAGTGCCTGACTGGGAGATACCCTGTAGCAAGCCATAATATCTATGTAAATTCACGAATGGATTGTCAACCAAGATTTTGTCGCCAACATTTATTCGCCTGGGAGTCAATCCAATTTAAAAAAACACGCGATGCATTCAAAATCGGTTCAGTTTTGATAAAGCTGGGAAAGTACGACAACCAAAATTGAAGATAACAAAATGAGTACCCTTTGAGAGGACTGTGCAGACTTGGCTGTAGATGTGCTTATTTTAATCTATACAGGGTATGCAAATGAAAAAAATGAGCTCTACCTACTAATGCCATGAAATGCTACATTAAAAGACTCCACGACTGGCGAAATGCTCTAAAAACTCGGCTTAGCAGCTCAGCAGACGATGCTATTTCCTGCAAAAAGGACAGCAGTTGAAAACGGGGCAAAGAAATAGGCTGCAGCTAAGTCGGCTGTGGGTTATAGGGCATAGTAATAGTGCTTACGAATTGGTTATTATTTTACCTGACAAGCAAAAGAGAGCGCAAGAGAGAGAGAGAGAGCGCGGAAGGGAGAGAGAGAGAGAGAGCATTGTTTGTCTGTTTGTTTTTGGCTGTTGACTGTCGACCTGTAGCCAAAATGGTTAACAAGAAAATGGAGCGCAAAATGCTTAACAAATATTTTATGACTTCCAAGTTCAAACGCTTAAATGCATTGTTGTTGCTGTTGTTGTTGTTTGTTGTTGTCGTTGTTACCGGCAAATTACCCACAAAGCCAACAGCAGCGAACTATTTTTGTAAGCAACAACAATATACATATACGATATACATATATGTATGTACAAACATATTTCTAGGACCTGCTGATGCGGCTGCTGTTCTTGTTCTTGATCCCGGTCGCTGCCTGGTCCTGCGCCTGGCCGTGTTGACTGTTTCTGTTAGCTGCTCCTCCTTCCCGGCCGCAGTTGGTGTTGCGCGCTGCATCGCTGCCGCACATAAAACAAAAGAAAAAACAAATTATATATATATATATATGTATATATATATATATATATATATACCAAAACCAAAAACTGTTTGAAATTCTTAACGAAGCATTTCAGCAATTTGCTGACATTACACGGCGACAAGTTGAGTTGAGTCAATAAACTGTTAACTGAAAAAAGAGTGCGACAGCAAGAGCAAAATGTGCCCAACTAAAGAGTTTAAAAAGTGCTGATAGCAATAGACTGGAAAGACTTGCATCAATAGCCCCACAAATATCTCCCATAACAAACGTGGTCTAGTCAAGGGGGGGGGACATGCTGGGGTGCTGTGGGGTCGGGTTGGGGTCAGGTTGGGCTCGCCACGTCGTTGCATCGATGGCAAAGTTTGCACAAAATTCTTTTTCCAATGACGATCAACGATGATGATGATGATGATGATGATGATAATGGGGCTGGGACTTCATTAAAGCGATAACAATCGGAGAGATAACGTGAAAATGCCTTTCGATGGAATTTTACAATAGAAAACTATAATTGAAATATTTATGCACTTTATTGTTGTGTGTATTTTGAACAAACTAAAATTACTTATTATGTATACCCTCTAAAAAAGGGATACTAAAGGGATATACCCTTTACCAACTGGAAATCGGTTGAAAAGACAGAGGAAAGCAGATTCAATCCTTTAAAGTATAGATATTTTTAAGCAGCATCCGACGACCGCACTTATTTATCCCTTAATTTTTATTTTTATTTTTTTGTTATTTTGTTGTTTGCCGGCTTGAAAGGAACTTGAGTAGGTGCTTAATCTCTTACTGCATTAAAACTATCAAATCTAAGGGAACTAAAGATTAAAGATTACATAGAGCATATTGTATCATCATCATGGTCAGCATCGTCATCAGCGTAAAGCGCATTGCGTATACGCCACAAAGTATGCAACAACAAGTTACTAAAACTTGTTTATGATGAGCGCTGAATGTTAAGCGTTGAGTGTTGGGGCGTGGCACTCAAAAGTTTTTTGTTATATTCTGTATATTTTTCAGCTGCTGCGTCAGTTGCTGTTGTTTTTATTGTTTTTGATTATATTAGTTGGTATGTTTTGGCATGTTTTCCACTGCTCGAGAGTTCAGAGCGGTCAGCTCTTCATGCTTAATAAGACTCTATGGACTCCCATGCATTTTTATGCAAAACTCGTTCTATGTGTCTATATATACAGCTGCGCAAATACATTTTTTATATATGCATACAAATTTAAATTTCCTATTTAATAAATATTATGAGATTTGCTAATTTCGGCATTTCTTAATGCATTCATAGTTACCAAACTAATACTGGAAAAACAACTTGCATTTTGTTAGGTTTTAGAAATTGTTTTTGTTATTATACAAAATATTATTATTTTAATTAGGTTAGTCACATAAACAGAATATTTTCAGAACATATATAAGCCTAATATTTTGCAATCAAAATACACTCTGATTTAGTACATCGATGTATGTATATATGTATGTATTCTACTGAAATCCAAATTGCCACCAGCTGCATGTAGATTAATATTTTAATTATTATTTTCTAAAATTTGAAATCAATTTGTAAGAATGCAGTCAATAGAAGGTATTAAATAAATAAGTAAACAAACCATAAATAAAATGAGCCTGAAGGCTATAACAGAAACATGAAATACTTTATTAAAACACACACAATTCGCACAACAAGCTGCCTGAGTAATTATTATTTCTTAGAAAAGATTCATAATTGTGATAAACAACAAATTCTAATGGTGTCAAAGATAAACAATTGATGTATTTTATCTTGCAGCAAGGATTTTTTTTAGTTGTTGCTCCAATGGCACAGACAAATGTGATAAATCAGATAGACAGTGAAAGAGGCAGAGGGAGAGAGAGAGAGAGAGAGAGAGAGAGACAGAAAGACAGCGATAGCGATAGAGATGATGTCAGAGGCTGTGGGCTGAATCAATCAGGTCGCAATGCTTTTAATTGATGTTGTTTGGCCATTGTTTTAATTTAATTTAATTACTGTGTTTCATAAAACGCATTCGCCACAGTTTCACCAAAAGAGCAGCATGCACAAATATGCATAATGTAGTTTTGCACTCCACAACTGGAAGTCCATCGTTGAAGTTTCTTTGATTTGTGCAATTCGTATTTTTTAAGTGCCAGTTCATTCTGCCAAACCTGCTGATAATGTTTCCATTTAGAGGACTTCAACTGTAGTTAGTTGTGCAAAAGAATTAATTGTGGAATAATGAAGAAACCACCCTCTTCATTATTGCATACAAGTGTTGTATATTTCGATATGTATATGCTGTGTATTGTGTATTATGTACTGCCATGACAATAATTGGATCATCAAGTAGCCAGCGAGCTGATAAATAACAAACATATATAATTTCATTTATAATTTAAATATATATAGATGTATATAATTACTTTTGTATGCACTTAATTTTCGCAAGTATGAATTACGAGAAATGAGAGTAAAGCGCTTAAGTAAATTAATTAAAATGTGAGCGATGCAGTAGTCAGCCAATCAGTCTATGAGTCAATCAATCAATCAATCAATGTCCCACATCTGGGGTAGCTTTTAAGCATTAGCTGCTTGTCAGCGACATTGCATTCCCATGTATGCTGCCTGCCCTCCTCCCACACTGCAAACATCCTTCCATCTCCACTCTCCACTCTCCACTCGATGGATACCCGATGGATCCACCGCAAAAGAGCAGAGCTCCACCAATCGGGCATATCATGCACTTCATGGCAAACACCCGCAAATCCATTGGCCAGCCAAATAGACAATTGAACAGACAGACGGTGCATACAATTTTCGGAGGCACTGTTCATTTCACGCTGTGCTCGGTTAACGTTGGCCAAATGTGTGCTTGACATTTTCATTATGTTTCTGGCCAGCAAACGTGCGCCATTTAATACCAAAGGCATTTTGGTTGATGATATTGTTGTTCATTGTACTTGTTGTTCGCTGTTGTTTATCGTTGTTGTTCTTTGCTGTTTGCTGTTGCTGTTGTTGTTGTTGTTGTGGTGTCTGCTTGCACTGTAAACGGCTCGTGCTGCTGCTTGTATTTTGCAAGCAGTTTCTCAAAAGTTTGTGCGTTTTGCTGAGGCTGTTGTTACAATATATTTCGGAGATTTTTGTCGCTTGCACCAACAACAACAACACTCACACACACATATATAAATAGAAAGTTGTTGCTGGTTTTAATGCTATTATCATTGTTATTTAATTATAATTATTAATTTTATTGTTATTATTTCTATTTTATTTTATTTCATTTCATTTTTATTATATTGCACAATTCTTCTTACTATATTCATAAATAGTAAACTAATTTAAATCTGCTAATGGGTTTTCATGAACTATACAAATATTTTGAAGTTTTTAATGGCTTAATTAGAAATTTCGTAAGAATATTTTATATGGATTTTATTTTCGCTAAACAATGTTTCACTTTAGCTTTGTTCACAGCTCTCTCTCTCTCTCTCCGTATTTAATAAAATAAATAATTTAAACATAAATAAAATTTGCTTATATTATTCAAGAGTACTGTTGAATACATCCACGTTGTATTTGGAAAGTGACATTCTGGCGACTTTGTTGTCACGTATTATTGCAATGAAATGGACTTTGTGGGTTTATTCCCATACAGTTTCAATTTAATATGTGGAAAGAGAAAATGAATTCGCTTACGCGTTGCTTCAGTTTTCCATGCCAACCATCTGCTGATACCACGACCAGTTGTTAGGAACAACCCCATCCTCCGTTTGGTTGTCCACTCGTAATAGCCATTTCGGGCCAAGTGCATGCAGATAGCCGTACTTTGGCCTGATGTGGCCCTCTGCAAAACTGTAATTTTTGGCAACGCGAATTGGATTTGCGGCTTATAAGCCACGTTTATAAATTACTGATTCGCCCATGGTGCTTAGTGCGTGGACACAACTGTGGAATGTGACCAGTTTAGTTGGCAAATGAATAAATTAAATATTCTATTATTAACAAGCAGCGCAAATGTTTCCCAGTCAAGAGCCGTACACAAATTTGGCTCTTTGATTTTCATTGAAGTAAGACTTGTAAATTGACATTAGTTCGCATTAAACACAGAAAACAATCAGTCTTGACCAACTGACCATTTATCCAACTGATTAAGCCAAAGATTTCCAGAGTGGAGTTTATGCGGACATAAAAATTGTTATTGGCCAATTTGTGGCATAAATAAAACCAACAACACTAAGTAAGTCAAGATAGTGATCAACTGAAGGATACTCTGCGTCGGAGTGATACTCTCTCTTTAAATACACTGAGCCAAATTTGACACACTGTTGATTAAGCACATTCGACAATATCTCAGCGTATATCCCTCAACTAGCAGGTATAACATATAAAATGGCTAATATTCGAACAACAATAAAGAAACATTTATAAAGACGTCTAAAGCAGTTAACGTCAACTTGGCACATCAAAATGATAAGCGAAAAAAAAGAACGTTATAAAGTGGTGATGAAAATGCAATGTTATAAGCCACTTTTGTGCGAAACTATAAAATTTATAAGTAAAAGTGCGCCAGACAAGCGCAGACAAGTCAGTCACCTATCGTTGACTTTGAAACTCAAAGAAATATGAATTATAATTTCCATTTATTGGTGCAGAGTGCGTTTAAATACGTATTTAATAATCGGCACAATTTAATTATACACAATATTGTGCTGTAACCTTACCACAACCAATTAGGCCAGGGTACGTTAATGAATTTAATGCAAGACCAAATGAGAAAAATAATGAAAAATGCATATTGAAATCATATTAATTCATATTGACATCAACAGTAAATACAATAAAAATGCACATCAAAGGCATATTTTGTACCACTTAATTCTGAATGAGTTTTGCAATGTGAAATTCAAGTAAATTAAAGCAAATTCGGCTGCAGATACAGATACAGATACAGGCACAGATACAGATACAGATACAGATACAGATACAGATACAGATACAGATACAGATACAGATACAGATACAGATACAGATACAGATACAGATACAGATACAGATACAGATACAGATACAGATACAGATACAGATACAGATACAGATACAGATACAGATACAGATACAGATACAGATACAGATACAGATACAGATACAGATACAGATACAGATACAGATACAGATACAGATACAGATACAGATACAGATACAGATACAGATACAGATACAGATACAGATACAGATACAGATACAGATACAGATACAGATACAGATACAGATACAGATACATTTATGGTGAAGCCAATGTATCTGAAAGGTAAGCATATGTGAAAGGAATGACCGATTAATAAATATATGTAAGTGCTACATGCATAAAATGTAATTTAATGCGAAGTAATTTCAGCCAGAATCTTTTCACGCCGCCAAGTGGGAAATGCGTAAAAGAGAGAGACAGACAGACAGACACACAGAGAGAGAGAGAGAGAGGGAGGGAGGGAGAGAGAGGGAGGGAGGGAGAGAGAGAGAGTGTGTGTGTGGATAAATTGGCCACAAATCGTGCGAAAATTGCCGACACATAAAATCGTGTGCCGCATGCTTTTTAACTCAGCCTCAAAATTTTCTATACCATTCTATTGTCAATTAATTTTGGCTTTTATTGCTCCTTTCGTCCATAAATTTATGAGGCTTGGAATATTATGCAAATGCGTACAAATGATTTACTCGTCTGTGGCAAGACTAACGTATTGCCCAACTACACATTTGGTTGCATTCTTTTCCCTCAAAACATATGTGTTGCCAAGCCAGCTGACAGCTGGTCTACAGCTAAAGTGTTTTAAGATACAATTTATTTTCAGTTCTTTGAGAACTCATTCGAAATCATATATTTCAACGATTCAATCTCAACTATCTTGAGGCTTCAATGTGATTCACAATTACGTTTAGGCAAGTACTTCACAAGTAATTTGAAACTTTCTAATTGTGCCGGAAGATTCTATATATATATATATTCTTATAGAAAAACATTCGAAAAATAATATTACCAAATCTGTCAAGACCAGCAATATTTATATTGCTTATATCTAGATCGCTCAATTAAAATTCTTTAAAAATTTCCAAAGATATACAACATATTTATTATGAGTCAAAACTACTTTTCAAAGAGCTGCTGCGTAATCTTCGAATACTCTATAATATATATCAGATTCGTATGTTACATTCTCAACTCTATATGCGTTAGAGCATTCCAGTTTCGTTGCAATCCTCTGTGTGAATTTCGATCTCTTTTTGTTAAAAAAATTATCACTTGGCATTGTGGCAGCTAAGTACTTTTAAATGGCAATTAAGTGGTAGCTGAAAAAGCATTCCGGCCACAAACAGACACTCGATAAACGGACACTTCAATTTGCACTTCATCTGTCAGAAGACACCCACACGCACACACACACGCACACACACACACACACACACGCACACACACGGACACACACGCACACACATACTCACAGCCTTGCTGCTGCTAATTGCAAATTGATTATGCCATATGCATTAGTTGATACATTTATAATTGTGCGTTTCATTTGTCGGCTCTTTCAAGTGCCTGAAGCTGTGTGTGTGTGTGTGTGGAGGGGGGGGGACTTGTTATTCACTTCTGATTCAGCTGTGTAGGTGAATGAGTTATGTATATATGCTGTTTATGGGTGGCGGGCGGTCTATACACCAAGACGCTGGAGACAAGACAACAGGCAAACAGGCAAACAGGCCAAGCAGCCAAACAACCAAATCGCTAAGCACCGAAAATAAACTGAGAAGTCGAACGGGAAAGTTGTAAGAGAACTGGAGAGTCAAGTGGCTCGGTGCTGCGCGGAACGCGGCCGGCAAGACGATGAAGACGACGACGAGGCACATAAAAACCACTATAAACTTTATTAATTTTAATTAAAAACACTACACTCACTCTGAGAGTTAAATTCCCGTGCACATCTTTTTGGCTGTGTGTGCGTGACCATTGGGCAATGTTTTCGTTGTTGGCTCGCTGCGTGTTGTAAGCCGCAGAACGCGTCCTGGCCAGCAGGCGGTGAGCAGTTAAAAACAGGAAAGCCATCATCAAAACTTATCCGAGCAACTGGCGAATCCCAAATGCCCTTGCTTCTCATCAAATGCTACATGTTAAAGCACTGCCATCAAATATTTACAATTATCTAAGTACTTAAAGTGCACAAAGCTGACAAAAACCAATTACTATTTTAATCATTTCATTTTAATTATTTCAATCAAGTGCCGAAATCTCTAGCCTTATATGATTAATATTTAAATAACTTCTTATTTACGTAATAAATAATTGTTAACTGGCATTATTTTTGAACTACCGATTTAAATTGCATGATTGCAAAAGCATTAATATTCTAATATTGCTCATTATATACATATGTTCTTAATTAGTTGTAATTACTAATGTAATTAAAATCGTTTATTTGTTTTAGTTATAAGCGAGCAATGCCACAATTGTGTTAGTGTATTATAATGAAGAAGCTGCAACTGAAAAATCTGGCCAAAGTTTTGCTGAAAAGGCGTAAGACGTTTAAAAAAGGTGGGAGTTGAGGAGGCTTGAGAGGGATTGTGGGTCAGTGGTTGAGGGTTGGCTGTGGACTAAGGGCTAAGGACCATGGACTAAGGCTAAGGGTTTGGGACTCGCAGCCTGGGGTTGGCCGCTGTTGAGTTGCTTATTTATTGTTTTGGCGGTGCGCGGCAGTTGGCCGCTTAATGCCATAAAAAACAAAGGTGCCATGGCGATAAACAATAAAGACTGGGCGCAGATGGGTGGCCTGAGCGCTGCCAAACGTTTTATGCAAATTTATGACTTAAAAACAATTTTTTTTTTGTTGGTTGTTATTGTTGTTTATTATTAATTTTAAATAGCAGTCGAAAATAAGAAATAAACAAAATATGAATAAGAATATATATATATATATATATATATAAACGGAATAAAACAAAATACAGATTAAATGTTACCCGACCTGTTAATGCAGACACGCACACACGCACACACACTCGCACACTCGCACACCCATTCACACACTTAGACCGACAATGGCATTCAGACTCGTGCTTAATCTAGTATTTAGTTGGATCCCCGTGATGTTGATGTTAGCGATTCGGCGCTGGATTTTCTGGTCCGCGTATTCAATGGACCAAGAAGACTGAGCACCACCGGCAACAGGATTAGGCCGTGCGCCGCACCAATCAGGACAATGCCCAAATACATGCGGAAATAGAAGACCTGAAAGATTTGCGAATTGGAGAAGCCCAGCACCACAATGCCAGCGAACTTGGTCAACGTAATCCCGGACAGGACACTGCTCCCCGTAACGATGAGCGAATGCGATGCCCGCTGCTGGGCATTGCCCTCGGCCTGCTTGAAGGAGCGCACAATGTGCGCCACAAACTCAACGCCAATGCCAACGCATACGACCAGATTGACCAATGAGATGGCATTCAGTGTGATGCCCCACGCCCACATCATGCCGCCCATATTGATCAGAATGCAGATGACCATGAAGAGCACAATCCCCGCCGACGTAATATCCATTCCGGTCAGCAGCAGTGTGACCAAGAATATGCTCGCCAGCGACAGACCCAGCGAGAGCAGTGCATCATCCCACACGGTCAGATACTGTTCGTAAAAGATGAAGAACACACAATACGGAAATATTTCCGTATCGATGTTGTTCCTTGCGAACATCGCATTAATGTCAGATTGGACGCGACGCGCCTCCCGCAGTGCGGCAACAAACTGAGCCGACGTTGTCGATGTTGTCGAGTATTGCATAAAGGATGTGTCCAGAATCGTCGACTGTCCCTCATCGTCCAGCGTATAAATGACGGCCTGCAATGATTTCAAATTAAATAATCATAGTAACGAATGCTTTAAGAACTTTCAGTCGCCGCTAAAATGTAATCAATTTACAGAGTTGTTGATAAATAATTTAAATAGACAAGCTCTTCATTTAAAAAATTAAAGTTTCGATTTTGATATGATATATGTGTATGTATGTGTACTTACATCCGCATAGGATGCTCGACCCGCCTTGGCACACTCGGCATCGGGTAGATCGGAGAGGAAAAATGGCACATACTTGTCAAATGTATCGGAGCTGGGTCGGAGGCCGTTTTCTGAGAATTCTCGCTCGCAGGGCAGACAATCGTCGCTCTTTGAATCTAAATAAGAAACAAGATGGGAGATGGCAGATGGGAAATGTGTTGGTATGGTGCACACTTACTGCTTGGACAGAAGCCGCCGGTGGTAATATTGTATTTACAACAATCGCCGATACTGATCCAATCAATGTAGTCATCGATCCATGAGCTTGCCGGCCTGGCCAGGCCGGTGATTTCTGGATAGCGGGACTGAGTGTAGAGCTGAACGGACATTGAATCCTCATTGCACTCGACGCCGCCGCAAATGAAATTCTGATGATCGGTATTGGAGTAGTCGAGTCCGGGCTTGAGCACCCAATAGACGGGCGCCCCCATCGACAGTAGATCGTCCATGTAAAGGAAATACTTAACCACATGCGATTCCGTGGGCATGGACATAACCTGATCCAATCCCGCTTCAATTGAAGGCATCACCATCAGCGACAGGCAAGTGATCACAGTGAACACCAGCAACACGATCATCTTCACGGGTCTGAAGTGTGGGCAATGCAAATGATTTACATTGTTTTCAAATGTGCACAAAATAAACAATGCTTTACTCACTTGGATAGCAGGAAGGGCGCATAAAAGTTCTTGAAGAGCTTCTCGATGAGGCCAGCCTCATGGGATTTCTGGGGCTTAACAGTGGTGCGCACACAGCACAGCATGTCCAGACGTCCGTCATCACGGCGACGCTCATCGATGGCCATCAGGGCCACAAAGGCGGTGATCTGCAGCAGAAAGTCGAACACAATGGCTATGGCTGCGTACATGGCAAATGTCTTCACCGCCGGCATATCGCAGATGGCACCAATGGCGAAGCAGGCGAACTCACTGCTGGCCGTCTGCAGAATGGAGGGCGCCACCTGGCCGACTGCCTCGCCGATGGCCTCGTGTGTGCTCACATAGCGACTGCGATCCAATCTCTGGTATGAGTGCACCATTATGAAGATGTTGTCGACACCAACGGCGAGCACCAGAAACGGCAACACCTCGATGGCCAGCATTGTGGTCGTCACGCCCACATATCCCCAGAAGCCCAGGCTGCAGAGTATCGATGCGAGCACAATAACAATTCCGCTTACGGCCAACATAATCCGCGATTCGCGCAGGAAGCCCACACAGCTGCGTATGCGTCCGAGAGCGATGGACACATAGACGAACATCACCACATAGCTAATGACAACGGTGCCCACCTCACCCTCGGACAGTTCCACAATGGCATCTTGAATGGATCGCTCCGCCGAATAGGCAATGTCCAGACTATCGCTGCTGTAGTTCTTCATGAAGTCCATGAAGCGCTTCTCCCACACAAAACTTGGCTCCAGCAGTGATTCATCGTTTTGGTTCTTGCCCAAAAAGGTCAGCACAAGGCCAGTGGCTAGCATATAGTCGGGATCCTCACCAGCGCCAACTTTTGGCATTCCGCCAACAGCAATGCCCGGCTCAATGGGTCCGCCATAGCTGCTGAAGCAGCTCTCCATCATCGGCACGCTATCGGAGTATATTAAATAAAATATATACATTTATATTATATAGTATATATAGTATGGCATCCGTAGCATCCGTATAGACTTACCGCAGGCAATCCTCCAATTGATTGAGATAGTTGATGGTGTAGTTTTTGCTGTCTACGTAGGAGTTCTGAAATTTGCCCATGTCATTCTGAAAGTAGCCATAGATGGACTGAATCAAGCAGTCATCCACGGTGGGCTTAACTCCCGGATACAGAACGGGTGCGTAGCATGTCGTGTCCAGGCCAGCACCCTCCGACATGCCCAGCTGCATTATCTGCTCCTGCAGCTCGAATACCTCCTGCAGGAAACTCTGTTCATAGGCGGGTCCGAAGGTGAGCACTCCACTATCGGTTTCATGTGTAAACTGAGAGAGATGCAAGCATTTATTTTTCAATTCAATTCAATTCGAATAAAAATTTGTATTAAAAATGCAATTAAATTTTGTGGTACAGGTTGAAAAACAAATTATTGATTGAAATTCTTGAAACTTGATTTAATTTCATTGAATTTAATTACCAGAAAGGTGTAAAATACTTGTGTTCATAGTTAAGCACAAGGAAGATGAGGAGATGGGCACATACCGTATCCTTATTCATTGGCTTTATGAAAAGCTGATTGGTGCGATAGAAAGGCCCGAAATGCTGATCGAAGTAGTTCTTCTCGATGCGAGTTTGACTCTGCTCGCTGGCCCACAACTCGACGGGATCTGTGGTCACGTTCATGTAGATTACACCATAAGATAGTCCACCGATCGCCCATGAGCACAAGGCCAACACCAAAACTGGATGCTTGGCACAGAAAGTGCCCCAGCTGCGACAGCCGCGATAAATGAAGTCGCCATACAGGGTGGGCATACAAACAGTGGGACCTCGCCGATCTCCCGTCGCCCCCCAGCAAATGAAGCCGATAATTAGGACACCAAACACCAGAGAAATTACAAAGGTAACACCATACAGTCCGGCCACCTGCCAGGGATTCACGTAACCAGTTGGCGCCTCCATCAGCGGACAGGACTGCTCGCAATCGATGCAGGCGCAGGGAAAATTGCCCGGATAGCTCTGTCCGCAGTTAATGGGGAATACCTCCAGATATATGTCGCTGGAACCTTCTTCCGCATCCTCGGACCACAAGTAGTTAATGTCGAACGGCACATAGTCGCTGAGTGAGGTATCGCCCATGAAGCGATACCATTTGCGATAGTCGCAGGTTTTCGCATTGTACGCACCACAGGCCAGATCCATGGCGGGTCGACCCGTCTGCGAATGTTGTATGCCAATGCAGCTATCGTAGATCTGTCTAACTTTCTCGTCAATCAGGCGGTAATCGACGTGCTCGACAAAGTCTATGTTATTGGGATTCTTGTCGATATAGGCGGTGAGGAAGAGCGACTGATTTTTTGCACAGGTCATGGCACATATGGTAATACCCATATTCAATGTGCAGGTGGGGCACCTGGAGTAGACACCATCTGCCTGCGTCATTCCCGCATCCATCGCGTGAATCTGATCAGTATCGCAACATAGCTCCAGTTCATCCTCTCCCGTTTCGCCCTTGTATTCCGCATACAAAATCGGGCAGCGTCTGGCGAAGTCTGCCTCAGCACTTGGATCGTTTAGGGGTTTCGCTGGACCGGAATATGCCAGATTGACGGTATTCTCACCGATCTTATGACTCTCGCCATACCAAACGCAATCGGCTCTAACGCCCAGCTGCACAGCTGTCACAATTAACAGCGCAATCAGCTCAAATTTCACGTTCATTTCACTTAGTCAACAGATTTCAACAAAAAAAAGAGAATGGAAAAGAATTATTTTTCCAGCACAGTTGACCAGCAGGCACTGGAACTGACCACCCGACTAATTCGCTAACTGACTAACAACTGAGAAGTCCCAGCTGAGACAAAAACCACATCGGCCCCAAAAACCCCAACCAGATGTGTGTGTGTGTGTGTGTGTGTGTGTGAGTGTGTGCGACGCACTATCTGCAAGTGAAGTGGTCGCTGAACAGGGCTGATAAGATTCCGGGCGAACGATTTGGCGATTAGCTTTGAGCTCCATTAACAACCAGGTGGAAGGGTTTATTCGGGTAGATAAGCCAGCTGTTGGCAGCCGGTCGGTCCATCGATTAAATTGTTATAGTTGTTCTTGTTCTTGTTGCAGTTAATAGTTAATTGTCACTAAATTTATGCTTAACATTTGCAGCACAAATAATTATTATCATGAAAGTGTTCAATTAACATTCATGTTGTTAAGCGTTACCTTTTTTTGTCATCCTTTGCCGAACTGAAAATTGTTTCTTCTTTTATAAATTCTTATCACAATTGACTCTGAATCTTTATTGTATATATTTTTCCTAATAAAAATGACTGCAGTTGGATTTACGCAAATCTCCAATCAACACATTTAAGATTTAAAACCAACACTACGGAATATATTGCAATTTGAAAAAGATTTCTAATTATAAAATTAAATATTATTAACAATTAATTGGAATATTTGAATCAGACTCTCCAATCATATTTAAAGTAACTGGGATATTTGAATGGGCATAAATAGATTAAGCCAATTATGTGAGAGGAGCAATATGTTCTATTTATACATTTAATATACATATTATTTCAATTTGTTGGTGATAACAAATAAGTGAGAGAATTTGTGATTCACTTGGTCGATTATCTGCCTTTGACTTTCCATAGCCGATTCGGTAAGTCTGGTTACTGTGGGCAGCTGTATAATTTTTATGACATACAAGTGTTCATTTTTTTCGACATTGTTGAGGCTTTGGTGACTACTGCTTATCTGGATACAGCGAACAGGTGTTCACTTGAGACATCGACAACCATCGACGGTGCAGTCGCCAAACGTTAACACATTTTAAACGCGAATCGCTTTTATCGCAGGCAGCTGCTTAATGGTCTTCAACAGATCGCTGTAAACCAAATCCAGGCAGATAACAAGAAGACGGCTCCACCTTTACCCACATATGAAAATACCAGGAATGCACTGATAAGCAATTGGGAAGTCAGCATTATCATCTATAGCTAGTTGAATCATTAAACACGATTTTATCGTGTTTTTCTTATATTTATTACTTATCCGTTCTAATGAAGATACTATTATATTATAACTTATTTTAATAGCATAAATCATCACTAAATTAGATTATTAAGCTTAAGAATATTTAGTATTATATTATTTAGTAGCTCCCGTTGCAAATAACCACAAGCAGAAAAGTATATTTTCAATTAAAGGGGAAAACCATTTAGAGCAGGTTCGTCGACTTAATATTCTATATTTGTGTAGTTCAGGCTGTCAAGCCCAAAAATCATAACAAATTCCCAAAAATCCTAACAATATCCGATTACATATTGCTATCTTGATTTTAGCGGTACGATACGATGCGTAATGGTTCAATAAAAATAATTGATAACAAAATTGATAAAATTAACATGTTGAAAAGAGTCTTCTTGCATTTGAGCAAAAGAATTATCAACATCGTATATATATATTATATAGATCGTTCGGTATTTTAAATTTATAATGCAATTGAGGTGTCAGAAGGTGCACCAATAATGATACTACAAGGGTGTGCTATCTTCAGGGAAGCATCGCCAATCCCAAGAGATATGTATGTATGTATATATGTTTGATCAGTATCTCTAGTCACACACAACTTGAAGCTCATCTACCTCAAACATTTCAGATAACCACGCAACTATCAATAGAAAGATAAGTTCTAATCATAGCTTTGTCAAAAGAAGATGTACTTCAGTGTAGAAAAAAGTAGTATTTTAAATCAAATTTTAGATATGTTATGGAAGAAAACGCTTGAAAGACAAGAGTCAACGAATGAACATTGGTCTGTCTATGAATACAAATGTGGCTATGTGTGACTAATGTGATCTTGACTGTTCAAATTTGATTTTAATGTGTCTGTGACGACTTCAAATTGAGGTTAGCTTTGCCTTTAGCAGCACCAAAGCTTTCGGCCACTGTTAACACTGATTGTTTAACAGACTGTTAAAGTGGTGTTCTCTTTTGTTGTTGCAGCGCCACTCTGCTGCTGCTGCATCTGCTGCTGCTGCTGCTGCCGGCTGTCAACCGCTGCCAACTGCAGAAAGCGGCGGCTTTATTTATTTTTTTAATGCCGGGCAGAATGCTATTGAACTCACACACACACACACACTCACGCGTACACAGAGACAGAGAGAGAGAGAGAGAGAGACAGGAAGAGACAGAGACAGAAAGAGATAGAGTAAGAGAGAGAGAGAGAGAGAGAGAGAGAGAGAGAGGGAGAGGAGAGGGAGAGTGAGTATTTTGCATTTTGGCAACTGCTGCTGTTGCTGCAAAATGCATAATGCATAAGTTGCAAGCCGGCATTGAGGAGGCAGCTAATTTGATTAGTTGCTCGCTTGCCTGTCAACTGAGAAAACAAATGCGAAAAAGACATTCGAAGAAATCAGAAGTCGGCTTAACTAATTTTCGCAACAACAACAACAAAAAAAAACATGAAATGAAACGAACTGTAAATTGAATATGGCACACGTGTGGACACGTGTTCTCAAAATCCTAGACCTACATCAACAATCCAAAATGCTTACTGCGACTGCGGCGGCAGCAGCAGCAGCAGCAGCGTTGCGCATCTGCAAAGCAGTTACTACCCCCAACCTCTCCTCCCGCCATAAGCAGAGCAATGTTCCCGAAAATCTGTTCCCGTTCCCGTTCCAGAAAACGTTCCAGACGCATTCTGGAAAATTGTGTCAAGCTGACGACACAATTTTCAAATCGCATGCCCGGAGTTGCAATTGCTTCCCAAAAAAAAAGAAAACACTCACAAAAACAACAAAAAAAACAAATAAAGCACGAAATGATAAAAAGAACAGGGATAGAGAGAGAGAGAGAGAGAGAGAGTGCCGAGAAGCAGACAGTTGCGAACACAGAGACAGAGAGAAACAAGAGCGAATAGAGTAGAGAAGGGAGAGAGAGAGAGGAAGAGAGACAGAGAGAGAGAGAGAGAGAGAGCTTAGCTTTGTTTCTGGCTTCTGGCGTTGCACAAAATAACGGTAAAGGTAAAGTGCGCTCTAACGGTACAGTAGCGTAACAGGAAGTGGTGCATTAACACGCGCCGCAGCTGACGACGTCGGCCCAAAAACTAACAGCTAACTTCAACACTTAACCGGGCTCTCGAAAGCAACGCGTAACTCGCACAATAATCACAATAATAATAATAATCATAATAATCATAATCATAATAATCATAATAATCATAATCATAATATTCATCGTAATAATAATAATAATAATATCGACGACAGCAACAATAACAAAAAACCCAATAAACAGCTCCCAACAAGAAGAAGAAGAAGAAAGAGAAGAAGAAGCTGAAGAAGAAGTTGCAGTTACTATTAAGGTAGAAAAAGAATAGCGCGTTTTTGCTGCTGTGCGTGTTTGCGTGTTTGTGTTTGTGTTTGTGTGCCTTGTTTTTAATATTAATTTACTGTTTATTGAGTGTGTGTGTGTGTGTGTGTTGGCATTTGAATAATGCGTAACTCTCTTCGATTGCATCACCAAATAAAAAAGAAAAATCGCCAATTGCAGGCTGAACTTTTTACCTTTTGGCGTCTTCGACTTTCGACGTCACTATAAAACTGTGACGTCGCTGCTCTCTCTCTTCCTCTCTGTCTCTCACTCTCTCCCCCTGTGCGTGTTTGTGTGTGTGTGTGTGTCATCAATTTTTGCATTTTGCAGCCGCAAAATGAGCAAACGAATGACGTAGATCCCCATTGATGTTCTGCTGCGTTTCATTTCGCAAATTCGCAATTCGCGTTGCGGCAAAAACAGTCGAAAAACCCCAACAAACAAAAACCGGCTAAACAGCGAGAGCGACAGAGAAATGGGAAGAGGAAGAGAATGAGAGAGGCAGTGGGAGAGAGAGAGAGATGGAGCGCGCGAGAACGAGACTCTGTGTGTGTGTGTGTGTGTGTGTGTGTGAGAGAGGGAGGATGTGGATGACGCTGCCGAATGCCGACTGCCGACTGCCGAATGCCGACTGCCGAATGCCGACTGCCAAAAATGGACGAGCACGTAAAACGTGCACACGTGCAGCATGCAGACGGACGGCTGGACGGACGGACGGGCAGTAAAGCGGACAAGAACTTTTTCGGTGTGAATGCCTTCTGCACAAAAAACGTGGTTTTTCGGCTGTCAGCGTTGCAGTTGGCTTCGCAGTCGCCGTCGCAGTTGCTGTTGGCGTCAACGCTTTAGCTCTGCTGCGTTTTTATATGATTGTTGCAATTCGCACTCGCATTTCGCACTCGCTCGTAACTGTTTCTGAGCTTAACAGCCTCAACAGCTTTAACAGTCGACACTTAACAGTTTTAATGATGCGTCACTGTTAGCTCGCGACGAGGGCACTGTAAACAACAATAATTTGTGTTGCATACCACAGGGCGCTAATTGAAAACTCTTTTCCGAGATCATCGCGTGCGCTTTACACACGCATCTCTGTGTGTGTGTGTGTGTGTGTGTATGTCTGTGTGTATGTGTACGTGTTGAATTATCGCGATTACGAGTACACCTGCGTGGAAATTAAGTTATTCAATTTGCATAAGACCGCCCAGATGGTTAACAGTCTTTGTGTTTTAACAGTTTTAGATGCAAATTAAAACTGAATAATTATATGGAATATTTAGGTGCTTTAATGCCAAATTATCGCTTGTAAATCACAACGTTGCATTCTCAGAAGTAATCCTGACTCAAATAAGTGATTGCAATACGCTTTTTAATGCTGGACTTCGACCAATTTCATCTTTATCATTAACTTGGCCAAATTGTTTGCATTTAAAAAGATTTACTGTCAGTAAGTAATTTTTATTACTCATAAACATTGTTTTATTTTCTGTAAGAGTCAGCATTATTATTGTTTATATATGATATCATACTCCTCTATATACTAATATTAGTATATTCTTGATCACGCTTTTCTCTGGTTTCCTTCTCGCTCAGTTCTCAAGTGACTTAATATTGCCAGCCAAAACAAAAAACAGATCAAATTTAAAATGTTGCATGCTTTGGTTATTTGAAAAATGGAACAACATCCACAACAATTAAAGTTGTCAAATTAAAAATGTCTTTCGCCTCATTTCTCATTAGCTGGCTGGCAATGGCGTCTCCGTCTCCGGCTCCGTCTCCGGCAGCAAACTCCGCCGCTTCTGTTGTCTGCCCTTCGCCTTTGGCTCTGAAATTATGATGTTGCAGCTCTTGTTGCTCTCGTTGTTGAATGTTCTGGTTTGCTTGCTTGTTTGCTTGCCTGCTGCTTCCGTCAGATTGCCGGAAGTTGCACGAAGTGCACAAAAAGCTTTCGGTTTTCAGTTCTCTGGGCCGCTGTTAAACAACAGAGCGGCTTCCAAATGCAAATGTTGTCTGGCCTGGCAAATTGGCAATGGCCACAAGAGACAAAGCGAAAACAACAAGAACAACAACAGCATACGAGACACGAACAGCGCAACAGTCGTCGCCGTCGCAGTCGCAGTAGCAGTAGCAGTCACAGTCGCAGTGGCATCAGCGTCGCAGTCAACGCTTAACATAAGCATTTTGTTGTTGTCAGCATTTCGGCCGTCGCATTTGGTCTCATCACCATCGCAGTCGCATCTCGTTCTCATTCGTGTGCGGCGCTTCACCGCTAAGCGACGTCTGAAATATATAACGCTGCCTAACTTGCTGCTGCTGCTTCACGACGACGACGACGACGAGCGTCTCTATAATAAGTATGTATGTGTGTGTCTATCTGACTGCGTGCGTGTGTGCATGTGTGCGTGTGTGCGTGTGTGTGTCTGTGTGTATGTGTGTGTGCGTGGAGAGTAAACGCTTTCATGTCTGCATGCTCGTGTTCGTGTTCGGCTAATGTGTTTCGTGCGCGTCGCTGTAGGTCGGCAAATCGTTCGGTTTTCACATTCGTCTCGTTCGCTCGTTCGTTTAGTTTCGGGGCCGCTGGTGCTGCTGCTGCGACTGCTGCCTACTTTGCCTGCTGCTTGCTGCTTGCTGCTGCTGCCTGCTGCTGGCTGCTTCCAAACGTTCGCTAGCCATGCAGCAAAAACAGTTTACATTTGTTTTTCCGCGTGCTCGCACACGTTGACTGACACGGTCTGCGACTCAGCGAGTGAGCGAGCTTTGTCTGTCTGTGTCTGTGTCTGTGTGTGTCTGTGTGTGTGTGTGTGTGTGAGTCTCTGTCTCTCTGCCTCTTCACTCTCTCTGTCTGTGTGTGCGTGTGTGTGTCTGTGTGTGTGAGCCGACCCGGAGTTGCCACAGAGTGACCGGAGTTGCATGGCCGAAACATAAAAAACACACTCGAGCTTGCTCCAGTTACTGGCCTGGTCTAGTCCGCACCGGTCAGCTACTCTCTGCATTTGCTGTAACTGCAACTGCAACTGCCACTGCAACAACTGCACACTAGCAGCAGATCAGCATTGTTATATTATTATTAAATCCAACCAGTAAGCCACAAAACTATTTACTAGCAACAATTTTCTAGAGTTTTTCATTTTCATTTTGAGTGCTCAAATTTTGATTTTCAATTTGAATTGAATTTTGACTGCAGTTCGGCTTCGGCTCTTGCCACATGCCGAATTGTTGCCGAGCTGAGCTGAGCTGAGCTGAGCTGAGCGTTGGAGTTGCAGCTAAGCTAAGCTAAGCTAAGCTCAGTTAAAAGGACTAAGGACTATGCACGACTGTTGTGTCGAGATCGGAGCATCGCGCGGAAGTGCATTGCCGGGAAGCGGAAACGGAAGCTCAGAAACTTTAATAAAAACACAATTTATATTTTCAACTTGCCACAATACTTTTGGCGAATTGAGGACTGCAGTGCGCATAACCTAAACATAAAGCTAACATTAACTTAACACACACACACACACACACATTAGTGCATCACACACACATACAGAAAACTTGAATAGTTCTCATTTTTTGCACTTTTTTTTCAACATTTTTTTAATGTGATCCTTAAATGCGGCAGCAACAATAACAACGACGCGCGGTGTTGAAAGCTGTCAAATAAAAAAAAAACGTTTACAAACAAAAATGTAATAATCCCAATGCTTTAAGCAAAAAATGTTACAAAAACCATATTTGCAGTGTGCGTGCATTAAGAAAAAATAAATTAAAAAAACAACAAAAACACAGCAACAATAATAATTAAAATCATGCAACAGCAGCAGCAGCAACAACAACAACATGCCCAACAACAACAGCAACTTTGAACAAGTAACAAACGTGTGAGAACAAAAATTGAAAAAAAAAAAAAAACAATAAATATGAAAATCGAAAACCGAAAAGCCAGCTGTGAAAACTGTTTGAAAGCGCCGACGCAGCTTCCTTTGAGCCCTGTGAAGTTTGTGTGTGTGTGTGTGTGGGTTGGTTTGTGTGTGTGTGTGTGGCACATATGTACATAATTTAAAGTTGAAATATTTGAGTTACTTGTTCTTTCGTGATATATTTTTCATGATGGCCTTTGAAGTCTGACGAATCGCAATTTATGCGTATGTTTTGTTGTGTGTATTTCTACCGCTGATTTGTGATTGCAATTTGGTTTCTCGTTCTCTGTTTTTTTTTTTTGTATTATTTTGTTTGAAGTTGTAATATAATAAAATAACTGTGTGCTAGTGAAATAAATTAAAGAAAATTTCCCCGATGATGAATTTTGCGGCATTCTTTCATTGAATTTGGGTAAAAAAAAAGCGTATTTTTTATGCTTGATTCTTCAAAGTGTTGTTTTATGTTTTACACATGTTTTTGTTTTGTGTTTCTTCATTAAACTAAAAAATCTCTACAAAATATGTTTCGGTTTCAGAAAACATTTAATCTTTTTATATCAAAATAATAATGTTTACTGATCATGTGGGAATATGTTTTAATCCTAAATAGTAAATAGTTCTTTTAATGCCAAATATTTGATTGCCCAATGTTCTATTTTAATGTGTCTGCTCTGAATAAAATCAAACCGTATTTTCATTTATTGTTTTTTGCATTTTGATTGTTATTATTATTACAGCCATAAAAAGTCGCCTTCAAAAAAACTGTACTTTTTCGTCAAAATGGTCTCTGACAGTATATCAAAGTTGTTTGAAACGATTGGGACTTTTATACATTTGTTTGCTACATTAATTAAATAGATAGGCAGCAACTTAAGGAGTACGCAAAACAATTATTATTGCCAATTTGGGTTTGATTTCTTCTAGTGTTATTAGATAATTTCGAAAGTATTTATAATTTTATTCATGCGAAACTTATAACTTTTGTGTTTTTTGTTATTATCGTTTTAAACACGTTTTATAAGAATTATGGCGTCAGCTGCTGTGCAAAACATAAACAAAACAAAAACAAAAAAACAAAAAATAAAAAAAGAACAAAAATAAAAACGAATTTGGCGCTGTTGTTGTTTTTTTTTTTAAATTTTTTATGTTTTTCTATTTTTCTCTTTGTGTGGCGCTCTCATTTCACTCAACTTGTCGAAATCAAATAAATCTTTAGTTTGAAATGATTTCTCACGTCTTTCCCGGCAAGCATTTGCTTCTCCTATTTCTCTTCTATTGTGTGCGTGTGTTATTGTTTCTGTTTTTGAAATTCCGACAATTCCAATGTTCACAGAAATTGGGGAAATCATTCTAGTTCCATTCCGCAAGGTCTATTAATAATTTGATGCATTGCCATTATCTTCATCAGTGTGGCCGTTGTTTTCTCGCCTCTCACGTTTTTAGTGTGCCCCCTTCACATCACCAAAAAAAAAAGAAAGAGATTATAATCTGTGGCAAGCGATGCCAATTAGAAGCTCTTTTCATCTTTTTAGACAACCTCATCCAAATTGATTGTGTGACAAATTTACTTCTCTCAAGTGCTTAAAGTGTTATCCGATTGTATCTTTTTAGCTACAACTTTGCGTACGATTGTGCGAACCATTTTTCTATGCAGATATATAAATATATGTTTTATCATCAGCATGGTTCACATAGATTCTATCCATATAAATTCTATTTAAAAAATTAGTTTGAGTATCGTTACTATTCAGCCTTCCAACTCTGAAAATAAAACATTACTAAATGGAAATAGCTAGGAAAATAAGTTGAAGGTCTGAAAACTTAAATACAACAATTTTTTTCAAATATATATTTAATTTTGTTTATATGCAGAATGTTTTTCGATTTCGACAGGGTCTTGTAAATTATTATTACTTCTCTCTTATTGTGTTTTTGATGTTTTCCAGCAAAGTGCTGCAAGTGTTATCAAAAGGGCTTTTTTTTTTTATCAACATAGAGTGCATAGATTCCATCCAAAAGAGTGCTAATACACAAATTAGTTCGATAATCTTTTCTATAGGGGTTGCCCACTTTGAATGTGAAAATAATGCAGGAAAAGAAATAACTATCTGTTAATTAAGATAGAAATCGAATTTTAGTCAAATGACTACGTTACTGTGAACATTTGCAGATAATCCCAAGTCTCCTACATTTCTCGATTATAAATGGAATTTTTACGAATTTTAAATATTTTTACTAACGAATTTATACCATATTTTTATCGGATGTTATTGTTCCAAGCTCTTTCTTCTTGATGACGGTTAAATAATTGCAGGCAAAAGCATATACATTTTTGCACAATTTGGAAATCTTAATTTGTTGTATTTCCTTTCCGATTAAGAGATTACTGTTTTGATGCACTTCTCTGGTATGCTGGTTGTAACCCCTTTGTACTAAAATAAATAGCGAAAAACAACTCAAAATGTTTCACAGAAAAGTAAAAAAATAAATAAATAAATAAAATAACGTTAAAAAACATGACAGATGAAATTGCATTTCAATTTAATTGTAGAAGTGACAAAAATGCAAGCAATTGAAAAAAATAAAAAAGTAACAGAAGCAATTGAGAAAATGACATAAAAAATAAACGTAACAGTTGTGAGGAAACCATAAACATAAACTGCAAATTTGCTGCACATAATTACAGTTGCAAAAAACGCAAAAATAAATTATAAATTTTTGCATTAAATTGCCATATTTTTGCAAATGGCAAACAGCTGCAAAAATCACAATCATTATTATTATTATTTATTTTTATATTTATTTTTTTTTATCTCATAGTATATCTGACCTAAATTATGTGTAAAAAATGAGTATCACACACTCACACAGACACACACTCTGGGGAAAACTGTAACTGGGCACATTTGACGCTTTATATATGTGCAGCTAAAAGTCATGTTGTTGTTCTTGTTCTTGCTGTTGTTGCTGCTGCTGATTTACATTTTGATATTTAATGTAGAGGAGACCTAGTCGCTGCATGACGGCAAATACTCGGTAATGCGGGCTAAAAACAAAAGTGACGCCGCTTCCTTTATTGTCTCCGACATATCCTCCCATTGCATTGTGCAGCTGTTGTTGTTCCCCTTGTTATTGTTGCTGTTGCTGTTGTTGTTGTTGTTGATGTTGATGTTGCTGTTGTTTGCCTGCTTTTGGCCCCGCTGTCCCACTTTGAATGTTCTTTAGGTCTGGGCTGGCATACAGAACGCGCATTAAACTCTCTTAAATACACTTGCACTTCACACACACACACACACGCACACACACATATATATATATATATATATTCATATATGCTATCTACATACTCTGTATATATATATATATGTATATTTGTTTGCTGCTCTGTGTGCGCTTTAGTAGGGCTTAACTTGCTGGCCGCAGCTATCGCCATCAAATCGAGCGGAGACACAACTGCACACACACACACACACCACACACACACACACACACACACACACACCACACACTCAGGCATTCATATATACACATTTGCATATTGGCAAACATAATTGTATGCAGCCTGTCTAAATAGCAATTACATTCGCCTCTCTCACTCACACTAACACACACACTCACACACACACACTCACACACTCTCGCTCTCTCTCTTTCCGTCTCGCTCGCTCAACTCACTCTCTTGGTGAACTACATCGAAAATGCAGCAACAAAGTAACTAAAAAAAAAGAAGGAAAATTAGCGACGACATCGAACTGCACAAGAACAACAACAACATCAATAATAATAATAATAATAAGAAGAGGAAGAACAGGAAGAAGCACCCGCAAAGTATGCTTCGAAAAGTGTCAATGGGAGGCAGGTGCTTCAAAGGGGTGGGACCAGCGGTAAATAACGTTGCACCAACTGACTTAAAGTACATTCTAAGAGCCACGCGTTCGCTATGTGTAGTGGGTGGCAGGTGGCAGGTGGTAGGTGGCAGGGCGTGGTAGCTGGCTGATAGGTGCATGGGGCCATGTTGTCGTTGTCACTCTTGTAAATGTTTGCTGCTGGTGCAACATGCAACATGAAAGTGGCGGAGTCTTTGGCCGAAGACGGGAATACAGCTTGCGTGGCATGCTTGTTAGTGTGTCATGCCAATAATGCCTCGATAATAATTTGGGCGCCTAGCTCTTGAAATACTAAGGATCTGTAGTTGGACGGTGGAACACAAATGGGAATTTTGTTTTCATTCGATTTATATTCCAGTTGACTGAGTTGACTTCTTACTTTCACAAATTTCCATTTTATTTTATTCACATGTCACATCGCTAGTTTAGCAAATAAATTGTATTTTGATTGACAATACACACAAATATACATCCAAACAAAATGTTTATTTCTTATGAGGTGTACAATATTGTAAAGTCATATATTGCTATGGTATTATTTACTAACATTGCTTAGATAAATTAATCAAGTCGTACACTATTTTTATAAATACTCTGTTTTCATAATACACACACCTAATGTTTGTCAATGGGTTTAATTTTATTGAGCGCATACTCTGATTGCTGGTTGACCGCTTCAAACAGCTTTCATATATATTATTATCGAATAAACGCCGAGCTGGCCTTTAGGGGTGGCTCTATATATGTTCCGGTATATGCAAATTGCATTGTTAACAGAACAGACCCCCTCCGAAAACAAGTGAGCCAAAGTCTAATTATGTGTATGCTAGTTCGATAAATATAGAGCAGAGAGTGCTGAAAGAGAAATGAAAACTGTGCTAGGGCTGGGCAGCTATATTGCCAATTTCTGTCTGAGTGTGTGTGTGTGTGTGTGTGCCATTATACAATGTTTGATTTGGATGGCATGACTTTTCATACGAAGCCGCGTCAATTTATGTCGTCCCAAATATATATATATGTGTATATACACATATATATATACATATACTGACCGACATTCTGTCCCATTGACTACAGACTTTGCCATCGTCATCGGCATCGTCATCGTACCGTCATCGTCGTCTTTGCCAGCTTTGTCTTATTGTGTTTGTCTCAAAAACGAAAGCAGCCCGGAAATGCTCGGTCCGTTGTATTTTGCTCCATATTCTAGTGTTGCCTTCCTCCTATATATGTATGAATACGTACAGATATATATATATATATGTATATATATATATATATATATATGCATTTGTTTGTGTGTGCGAGGTGTGCCTCATTATGCATATAAGCGGCTCTTGCCTCTCCTTTACCTTTGACCCGCTCCTTCATCCGTTTGGCTCCCGTCCTCTTCCGCAAAGGTTGCACATAAACAAATTTGATGGTGTTTATGTGTGTGTGTGTGTGTGTGTGTGTGTGTAGTTACTAGGCATGTCTGTCAGTTTCACCTCGTGGCCGTTGCCTCTTTTAAGTCTATTCCTTTCTTCTGTTTTTATCACTAGTTCTCGTTCTCTTTTCTTTCTCTCTCTCTCTCTATCTCTCTCTTTCACACTCTCTCTCGCTCTCTCTCTCTCTCCATTTCTCACTCATTTTATGCTGTCTCAATATATTTGGGCCTCCTTTTCGCTACGTTTCGTATGCAATTTTCGTATTTTCATTGTCTGCATTTGTGTGTGTGTGTGTGTGTGTGAGTCGTTGTTAAATAGCAATCTTATTGCTGCACTTGTATTTGTTGGGAAAGTAGGACATTCTGATGCAGGTAGAGGCATTCGGAGTCTTGTGGCATGCAGCATGTAGGACAGAGAGGTGGGCGTCGCAGAGTACTGAAGGGGTGTGCGGTTGTGTCGCGCAGGCACGAAATGTGCAACACAAAAGTTTCGTTATTATTGGCTTATAAGGTGCAATTTATTGCAGCATAATTCAATGAAACCCCGCATCTCCCCTTCCCCCTCCCTCTCTCTCTCTCTCCCTATCTCCCTCTCTCTGGCGCGTAGTGTCTTCTCATTAGTTTATTAAGCTTAAAACAAATAAATGAATGCAAAAATAATTATTTAATATTTTACAAATATATTTGTAGAGCTTAAGAGCAAATATTCAATTAGTTCTGAAGATGAACAAAGTTATCAAAGTTTTTGCCATTTTTATTAAATGTAATATTTTGATATAATTCCATTTTTTGTTTCCTTATTCCTTTAATAATCCGATCATTCGTTTTTTTAATAATGGTTATTTTCTTTGTGTGTGAGGCGCGTGGCATTTGCAAAACAAGAAAAAAGAGTTTCGATTTTATTGATTTGGAATTCTTCTCTCGTTATAGCACACACAAAGTCGTCGGATTGCATTCGATAATGGACAAAAATAGAGAAAAATGAAGCATTATCGTTTGAACAAATGAAGACTTAAAAGATTAAAGACAAGAGCGAACAAAAATGCATTAAATACTCATATATATATATATATGTATATATATATATATACATATATATTTATATATATATAATATATATATATATATATATATTTAATCATAACCTTAATTAAATAATAATAATAATAATAATAATACATGAAGCTCAAATAGACTGAAATAGAGTCCAAATATATTACGAAAGTAAATGCAATTAATTATACATATCATACAAATAATTAGCAATTGCATTTAAGTTATTTAACATAAACAAATAATAAAAGCCCGAAACGACAAACAACAAAAACAAAAACAACAACAACAACAACAACAACAAAAAGGACTAACTCTCAAACAAATCAAATTACAAATGCAACAACAATATTTTGATGTTTATTACGCTCAACCACAATAACAACAAGAACAACAATAATAATAAAAAGCGTGTACAAAAGTGACAACGACAAAACAAAAAAAAAAAGTTGACAATTCGCCGAAAAAGTGTGTGTTTTGCAGGTGGGGCAGTCAAGATTGGCGCCATGTGACTGAGCAACAACCGACAGCAATAAGAGCAACAACAGCAACAATGATAATAATTACAACAACTCGCTACACGCGGCGCCAAGCAAACGAGATATAATTCCAAAACAAAAAAACAAAAAACAAAAAGAAAATGCGAAAAACTTTACGCGCCTAAATCAACAAGGGAGCAACAAAAACAACATCAACAACGACAATAATAACAACAACAACATCAACGACGACAACAGCCAAAAATCAAATTCAACCAAATACGAGCCAGGTGAGTTGTTCCCGCTTAGTGAATTAGTTGCTGGAATGGGGATGGGGGCCGAGCTGTGAACCGCTTTGAGGGGAGAGGGATAAATGCTGCTGATTGATATTCTACAATATTTAAAATAATTTGCCTTCAATTTGAAAGATTCCACAGATTCTTTTCACGCCCATTGACAGCTAGGGCAATTTTGTGTCTCTGTGTGGGTGGGTGTCTGTTAACGGAAATTGTATTGTGGCTGAAGCATTTCAACTATTCATTCAACCAATTGGAATCCCATAAAAAACTCGTTTAATATTAATGTATTTTTTTCACAAGTGTCTGTACTTATGTGTGTGTGTGTTAGTTAGTTGATTTTATATTTAGGCATTCAATTTGATTTCATTGAAACAAACAGAATTATTTATTAGCAATTTCTTTGGTAAATAATGAAGTAAATTCTTATAATAGCCACAACTAAGATTCATGAAGAAATTTAAAACGTTTTACAAATATTGTTATCAATTTAACACTTTATTTTAATGAATTTACAATTTAATTGGTTACAGAATAAATTACTGAATTTCTGCAGTCAGATTTAATAATAATTAATAACTGTGAAATTAAATTAACATTATTTTTGAATTGACTTTTAAAGCTGGCGAGTCAGAGCTGAATTACATTTTATATATTTGTTTTTATGTCCAATTTTAATGGAATTTTGTGCTCGGTAAAAAATCTACTAATTACTCCGAACAGGTAAACGAAATATTTGTTTTCGTGTCGGTTAACAGGATGTTACTCTCAAGGCTCGAGGCTTGTAGCGACCGAAACAAACCATAAATAAAAAATAAATCAAATCGGTTGCAATGGCTAAAATATAATAAATAAAATCGGTAGAAATGGCTACGCTATGGATATTGCCAAGTTGCTGCAAAGCGAGCGTATTCCCAAAAAGCACTAACACTTTATGGTCACGAAGCAAATACATTTTATAAATGAAAACCCCAAAAAAAAGGAGAGCAAAATAAAAACCGGGTACACAGTTATTTGTAGAAAGCGTTGCGAAGCTAGAAAATCGTATTTCAAAGTAAAATGGCCAACACATTTTCATTTTCATTCATTGGATTCATTCATTGGGAACGGAGCAACTTGTTCCCGGCAAATGCCAATCAGTCGTATGTACTTGCACATGTGAATCGTCAAAATGGCTGTGTGTGTGTGCGTGTGTGTGTGTGTGTGTGTCTGTGTGTGTGTGTGGGTGTATGTTGAGGCCTAATCAAATCAAAGACTTGCCAAAACATAAAAAACTCAAACACGTCCGGTTCCCACACGATGTTTTAAACAAGCAATCCAACAAACAAACAAACAAACAAACAAACAAAACAACTGGCTGCAGGAAATTTAGTATCGATGTGAGGAAAGTCTTCCCAAGCAATTTGAAAAATTAAATAAATTATACAGCAATTCTATAAGCATCCCACAGATACACACAAAATATGATTATGTTTGTCATAAATTGTCAAAAACGCGCAACAAAATGTTTCATAGTTCTTTAAGAAGCATTGAAAATATTATGTGGCAATTGTGGTATGTGGCATTTGTGAAGTGTGAGTATAAATTTAGTCATAATGAAGAGCATATGTTTGTAATCAGCTGGAGAGAATTGAAATATATTTTGCTGCTTGCCTTACTTGGAAGTTTTCAACTTGTCAATTGAATTTGCTATATGGAAAGAAAATGCATTCGAAAATGTAGTACGGCAAATAAAACTTTGCCGTATGCTTTCCAACAATGACAACAAGAACAACAGCAACAGCAACACACGCACACATCATCCATATTTACACAGAAGGCACCATTCCCTCCGCCCCCACCTCTTTCTGGGCTGGCGAACGTTTCTGGCTTGTCGCCTGCCACTTTGTGGCAATAAAAAGTTCGTTTATAAACAAGCAAACATGTCTAGAGATGTTTTGTTGCTGTTATTATTGTTATTGTTGCTGCACATCACTCAGTGCCTTGTCGGCTGCTACGAGCAACTCCGATGCCATTGCCCAAAAGCACAAAAATCAAAAAGTAAACATTTATGTGTATATATACACATATATATATATATATATAGATATATGTGCGATTGACAATCCCCGAGTTGGAGTAATAAAACTAAAAGCAAATCAAATTAAAATCAAATAAAAGTACTTTCAACTTGCAGCAATTCCATTTGTCAATTGCAACTAACTCTGTATCAATCATAGAGTTAGCTGAAAGTAAGGGAATACAAACTTCGATGTGTCAGAATCTTATACATTTTCCACATTTCTGTTGTGTGTCATGTATTTTATATATTTTCAGCTTCACGCTACGTTGCTGATAGCAGCAGCAGCAGCAGCAGCAGCAGTTGCCGTATAAAGGTGCTGCAGATAGATTGAAGGGGTTGTTGGGGTGGTGGGGGTGTAGGGCAATAAAAAAGCACGTGCGCTTTTGCGCTATTGCTGATGGATTTTTTGCTCAACGTCGCTGTTTTTCCAGCACATTGTGTATACGTACCATCGACCCATATGCATGTATGTCTTCAACTGAGGCATGCTGCATATTTAATGCGATTATTGAATATGCCATTGTTTCCACCATTAGCCCTTTTGTTATTTATAATCATCAATAGCGCTGCCAATTATGTTTTCTCTCAATTGCAACTGCGGCACACCGAACAATAAAGGGGGACTGCAAAAGTTTGTTATTTCGTATTGGCTGTTGCTAATTTGGTTCTGGCATTGCTTGATTGATTGATGAATGGGTATATACGAATGCGAGTGAATACCCAATGGTATTGTGTATTGTGTGGAGTGAATTGCTATTTCATTAATTTAACCAATGTATTTTATTTGACATGGATATTTCATGGGATTTCTCGTGGATGCGGTAGAAAACAAAATGCGAAGGAAACCATCAAAGCTGTTATTTTTTCATGTAAGTGGTAAAAATTGAAGTGTTGAAATGGGAATTGAATTAATATCAGATTGCAGATTGTCGGATCGCACAAATTATTTGTGTTTTGTGATTAGCCGGATGCGATATGAAAATATGATGATAGATAATTATATTTTTAGAAAAGGAAAACTTCTCAGCTCGTGTTAAGTATTATTCGTACATATATATATATTGATGATAAAGAGAATACAATAGCCCATATGTGTAAGCAGAAGAGTAAGTGCCTCTTATACACATCGAATTCCAATGAAGCTTAGTCTAATAGTCTTACAATCGAACAGTTATGCCATGAATATGTATTAACTGTAATTGAAAGCAGGATCTGAGCTCATTGTCCATAACTGTCTAACATTTCGATAATTTAGATAATCAATATTGCAAATACACATATCAAGCCGCATTGTGAACCAACCAATCATTTTTGGTTTACATCAAATAAAATAAAATTGATCCGATTTGATGAAATTGGGGGTGGCATCTCTGTGTTCATTGCAGTGCAAAACAGTTCGGATTACAACTGGATTAAGAGCCTTTGCAATTTTGACAGTTCGATGATTTTGCCACTCATTGTATTTTAGTTGTGTGGTTTCTGTGGGCAAGAAGTCAACATGGAAAATGTATAAAAGGGGTGTAATGAAGTTGTGCAAAAGTATGTTACAATCAGAGAGAAGCAACTCTGACCCAATAAATGATATATACTTTTTGTTGATCGGTGTCAATAGCCGAGTCGATTAAGGTGTATCAAAGCAGATTAAGTTTATTCCTAACTTTCCCAACTAACAATTATCGATAGCTTTTAAAAGCACATGATGCTACTTAACAATTCGTTAATTTAATCGATATCGAAATTGATTTAAATATATAAATAGCTAAGCAGTGTGAGACGTATGCTTAAGTAAAGACTTCGGTTCAGGGTATCTCATAGTCGAGCTCTCTAAGCTATAGAATTATAATATTATTATTTTTTTTTTTTGGTGCGCTGCTTGGCTTTTTTGTTAACATGAGCTTTCATATGCGAATTGATATACATATGTATCCATGTATATACATATGTATGACATTTGTACGCTCATCCAACTTGTATTTTGCGTGGCTCATTGTTGGGGTCAGTCGGGGAATATATAATATTTACCGTTTAATGCGTGGAATGTCATTATTACTGCTTACAAATGGCTTGCAATGAAATTTAACAATCAGTTGCACATTTCTCTTTTCTTCCCTACTCATTTGTTTCGTTGTTTGTTTTTTCTTAATGGTTGATAATTTATAAACTTGTCAAAAGCGTTGCTCTGCATGTGTGTGTGTGTGTATTGGTTTTTTATTTGGCCAGACACAATTTATTCATGCGTCTCTGCAGAAAATACAACAATAAAAAAGCTTTATTTATTGTGAGTGGTAAAAAGTTCACTTTATGGATCGCTACTGCCAGCGAGCCCCACCAAACGAATCTATACCCCATAGCAACCACAGTCCTTGTAGCCTCCCTCCCTCCCCACAATCCACTCAACGGACTCGTTCTCTTGCATAAAGCAGCATCAACTATTTTGTGGACATTGCACATGCGATTTTGTTTTTTTTCCCACACTTTGAAATGCTCACAATCTGCCGATGGCTAAAGGAAAGCCAACATTTTTCTGCATGGCTATATTAATTGTATGTTTGAATTGCCATCAGTGACTACCTAATGCATTTTAGATGTCATTTTGTATAGCTGTTTTCACACTTGTGTGTTGAGTATAAATTTATCTTCCACAGATATGTATTTTATTCAAGTGATCAAGTTCGTTGATAGCTAATTTGGTATATCCTATTTTAAGGCTATACTAAAATATGAGTTCAGTGTAATTTTCTTTTAATTGGATTTGAAAGAAAATGTTTGTTAATATTTCTGATTGCAGCATGCAATTGAATCATATATAAAATATGCATATCTGACTTATATTGGATGAAAATTTCAACCTGAAGTTTTGAAGGCAAAATTTCAATATGTGACTGTGTATTTACGTTTATTATTATTAAAAATATTATTATTATTATTTATACATTCTTTGCCTGGTCGCACGCATCAATTCTGGTCTATCTAGAATACAGCAAAGCAATGTGTAAATTCAAAAGCGTTTCGCTTTGGCTTCCCATCAATCATACGCCCTGTTGCCCAAGATGAATGCAATGCGAGCATAATCATATATATATGCTTATATATATATATATATATATATATATATATATATATGTATGTGTGTATATATGTATACAACGTTTATTGCATTGAATCTGACGTGGCTAGGACAATGGGTTAACTCCTCGGGCCACGTTTTGGCATCTTTCATCGTATGGGGAAGCTGCAGCCTTGCTGCTGCGACCCTTTTGTTGCATCGAGTGGAGTGTTTGGGAAAATTCTCTGCTGCTATTATTATAGCAGCATTATTGAGAAGTGACATATTTCTAGCACACATCCTCGCACACATTGAAATGGATGTGGAAAGGCGAAGCAGGCCCAGAGTGCACAATGAATAATGGGCGTGTGGTTGGTCAAATTGGGAGCTAGTGGGCGGGGACGATGACGTCGCTCAGGCGTAGCCCGAAATCGTTAGAGTCTGGGAGGGGGGCGTGGATGGGAGGTGGGTGCAAAACTCAAGCGATGACAATGATAGAAAATATTACAAAGATATGCGGCCATAAAGAAAAGAGGAAGGCAACTAAAAGAGAAATCGTTTATTGCCAAAGAAGCCATAAATTGATTTTTTCAAATAAAAATAAAATATCGGCCAGCGAGCCAAGGAGACCAAAATGGAGACAGCAGCAGATAAAATAAGACATCACAGCCACAGCCAGCGATGAGCTCCAGTTACAACTTCTACAACACGAACCACACACAGGACCAAGGACGATGCCTGGCAAATGGCTCAGATTGTAGCGCCTACAACAACACCATAAGCGACTCAATAGTCTGAGCCCAGGACACAGCAGCCGACGTCGTCGCGGTAGCCGCCGCCTCGACGCCAGACATTGCCACCCACTTTTTATTAACCCAACCCTCGTCGCTTCCCCACCCCATCATAAAATCCTTTGTGCAGAACTACTGGCGAAGGTATTCGCCAAATTTTGGTCTGCCGCCTGCCGCCTGCCGCCTGCCGTCTGTCCCATTCTACACATTTAAGTTAAAAACTATTACGAACTTACCCCCAAGTACATAAATTAGGAGACACGCCCCCCACTCCACCAGCTCCATCACTCTGCCTCCACAGAAGAAGAAGAAAAAAAAGAACACACGAAGAAGAAGAAGAGGAAGCAGTAGAAGAAGCTGAAAATAAGCAAGACAGACTGAGTTTTCGTCGGAGCGCAGGCAGTTTTATTAAAAACTATGGCCTGCGATTTAATATAGCACCCAGTACTGAGATCTGAGAACCGAGAGCTGAGAGCTGAGTGCTGAGCACTGAGCAATGGGCACAGAGTGGAGCACACACACCAACACATACACAGATAGAGCACCCAAATTTCAGCTTCAAAGTCATAGACCATAAATAAGCCAACACACACACTCACACACACACACACACACACTCACACAGCCATACACACATTTATACTTATCAAACTCAAGTTGGGTGAGTGAAAAAAGAAAGAAGGAAGAAAAACCAACGCAGCCAAAGACAAAGTAGTTTGGGCGACAAAGATGGGCCCATGGGTTGTGGCAGCATTGTAAAGGGGAAGGGGAAGGGGAAGGAAAGGCCCCCTTTTAGTCATTTTAGTTCCTGGTCAGCCCCTCTATCATTACATTTGTTCTCTTCCATTTCTTTAATACACTGCAAGCGGAGAGAAGCGTGACTTAAGCTAACTACAAGACGAATTGCCCAATAACATTTGTGTTCTTATTTTTTTTCACATATTTTCACATAGGCTAAGAATGTGGAAATATGTATACTTTCCATTATAAGATATGTACATTTCTCCACATGCTTGACATTTATACAAATATCGAGCTCAATTATATGGTTTGACAAATGGTCAATGAATTCGGCAAAGAGTATTGAATTGTCGCAAGATTTGTTGGACCAAGTTGTTTGTTTTGTTGTTCTTTTTTCCTTACTAGTGACATCCACTTGGGGATAGGCACAGTACCCTATCTGAGTGCGTGTGTGTGTGCGTGTGTGTGTGTGTGTGTTGGGGTCTTAGGTAATGTGCCCCGTTTGGAGCTCCAACTAAAAACTACGCTGCGTGCTGCATAAATTGGAAACCTCCAGCCACAAGTTATGGTAGAAATATGCTGATTTGACTGTGTCGTTTGTTCTTTGGGGCAGCAACGAGAGCAACATTTGGCGGCATGCTGAATAATGTAATGGGAATGGGTTGGCTGTATAAATCAATTTCGCCATTTATTTACGACTTTTGCATTTGCTTATTAAAAACAGAAATACAAAAATAGGAACGGAAATGGAAATGTTGAATAAAAAACAAAAAATAGGTCAAGTCCAAATTGTGCTTCTGCGATTTTAATTGATTGGCAAGCTAAAGTTTCCCCAGCACATTTCCGAATTGTATACACTCCAATGAAGCGACGCCACTGAGCACTTAAGTATATAAAAGTCTTGAACCAAATTAAAAAGAAAGTCAGTAAGGAATGTAGAGAGAGAGGATTGGCATTGGGATTGGGAAGTGAACGGAAAGGATGGAAGGATGGTAGCGAATCGCAGGGATGGCAAGGGAACGTAATGGCAGGAGCGGTGTAAACCAGAAAGTTTCGTTATATAGGTAGTTTCAGGCCATAAAGTTTATGACCGTTAATGTTAAGGATAAGGTTGAAAGAAGTGTTGGTATAGCCTGGAAGCGGAATCATACATTCATATTCCTCATGTTTATTTAACGATGCTTTTTACGCTGCACGCGAAATGCAAAAAGGATTAAAACGTCCGTCAGACAGGTGGCAGGTGGCAGGTGGCAGCTACCAGCTACCAGCTACCTGCAACATGGAGTCAGGCGCCTGGCGCCAGGCGCCAGGTGCTTCTCCTGTCAGACGATGCCGGATCCTGATGTTGATGCGCTTGCTGCTGCTACTGCTGCTGCTGCTACTCCTGCTGCTGCTACTCCTGCTGCTGCTACTACTTTAGCTGCTTACTGCAGAATCGCTTCAAGTGGTGTGAAATTTGGCACGTCGAGTGGCGAATGCCTAACTTTTAACTAACCCTGAGTGGGCATCAGCACATTCAAGCGAATACATCCTTCCATCCTCCAGAGTGTGCATACGTGTGTGTGTATGTGTGTGTGTGTGTGTGTGTGTGTGTGTGTGTGTGTGTGTGTGTGTGTGTGTGTGTGTGTGTCAGTACCTTAAATATTAAAAGCACCTTTTACTTAACGCACATCAAACGGAAAAGTGTTTCAACTCCCATCGCTGCTTTGTCGCTGTTGTCTGCTTCACTTTACCCATTCGCCGTCAAGTCGTCTTACAATTTGATGGCTGCTCTGCTCAGAAGCACTTTTTACCTTGGCCATATAACATACACCATTATATCACACATTGTGTACATTTTTGGAATCTATTTCTCGTGTTTAAAGATAAGCTCACAATTTATGGGCTGATTGCAGCAGCATCAGCATCGGCATCAGCATCGTAGAAACATTGAAGCGAGCCTAGTTCATAAATATATGATATTTTCATTTACAATAAATTCTTCTTTTCCAAATGTATTGTCATATATATATAGTCATAATTTAAATATATATTTCGCTGGCTGCAGGTGCTGGTCAAGTGCTTTTTCTTATATACACTCCCCTATATTTGGATTTGTCTTCAGTTGAGTCAATAATTTATATAAATAGAGCTAGATGCAGTACTATATGCTCGAATAAAATACGTAGTGTATATGGAATATTATCATGTATTTGTAACGTGCACAACTCAGTTAATATTAAGGGACATTTAATATTTTGCCTAACTGATCTACAGTTAGTTATTAATTTTAAAAAATGTATTTTTGTTGTTTATTTTTTTATGAATTATTATCCAGATTTAGCTTTGTGTTTGGCCATATTGTAGGGTATTTACTGGTCCTTAAGACCAGTTGTGATTCTTTATGATTTTATTTACGCTTTCAACGCTGGCCAATTATCGAGGATAAAAGTAAAGGATGCGGCACAGCGCACCGAATATAAATTCGTGAGCCAATTGTCAACGTTTGCTGCTGTTGAACCAATAACAACAACAACGAGAACAACAACAACGAGACCAACGAGAACAACGAGACCAACGAGAACACCAAGAACAACATAGCTGCAGTTGCAGGAGCCGCAATTCACAATTGACAATTTTATACAATACAAGTGCCTGGCAAAGGACTCTGCAAATAGAGAGAGGGAAGGCCTGAGCATTGAAATATATACGAGGTAGACTCCATTGATAGTGATATTCGACGCAAACAACTGCTGCAACTATAAATATATACATATATATTTATATTTATATATTTATTTGTGTGTGTGAGACACTTTATGCCTAGTGGGAGATAGGGGAAATAAAAGACAGAGAGAGAGAGGGGGGTCGAGGCTTGAGTGCTGCGCTGTCTCCGCATCGGCTCAAGTGTCCTGGCAATTAAAAGACCAAACTAATTAGATGCATTTTGTGTGATTTCCGTATAATTAAATTGCCCATTAACTGGGAGTAGTTTTCACAGGATGTATCCAGTTTAGGCTAAGAGGACGCCAGCAAGATAAAAAGAGAAACTTTTACGTTTAGACGGATGCAAGCCAGGATAACTCGCCCACTCCCTCTCTCTCTCTCTCTCTCTCTGTCTCTCTCTGTGTGTGTGGGTGTTGGCATAGAAAATTCGTGCTAACTACATATAATAAGTAACCCGCAATAGGATGGAGGAGTGCATTCTTGTGCGGGGCGAGGGGCTCTCATCAGGCGGGGACTGTCCGCCCTGCGAGCATTTGAGTTGACAGCACTTAATGTTATTTTCTTGCCTGCAGCAGGTCACTTTGTCCCTGGCTGTTGCCCTGTCTGTGCTCTGTTCTGTGCAAGTCTTGCAAGTTGTGCAACTTTTTAAGCAGCTCATAAAATAGCAATGCCTCTTATATATATATATAAGAGTAGAGTTAGGTTGTAGATAAATAAGCAAATAGACAAATAAATCTTCATTTCAACTTCTTGCGGGGCTTCTTTAAGTTTTCTTTTGCCTCACTTGCGTCGTTGCTTGCAGTTTATCTCATTTTCTTTAGTTTCCATTCCATTATTTTGGTTTGTTTTTTGCAGTTTGGCGTCTCTTAGCCTCTCTGCCTGCTGCGGCCAATTCAAATTTTCCAACTTACGCCACTAAATTGTTAGGAAACATGCACTTAAGTCGGTTGCCACGCCTTCATCCCTTTGAGAACCCCAAGAGCAGCACCAACCCCAACCCCAACCCCAACCCCAACCCCAACCCCAACCCCTTAGGCCACCTCGCTTGGGCATCCGGGCAGAGTCAGCCCCTAATGCCCGCAGCCACAACATGTGTTCCATGCACACGCTTGTCTCTTTGCTCTCGCCATTAAAAGTTGGACCTGCAGGGCTATTTTCTCGGCTCTCTCCTCTTTCTCGGTCGTTGCGAATGGTGGCCCATTCATTGTGTTATACTTCTTCAGTACTTTTGCAGTTGGTATTTTACTTTGGCATTTCGAGTTTGGTTTCATTTCGTTACGCTTTTTATTTATTTTTCGGCATTCACAAGTGCAACAATTTAGCTACTCCCCAAGGGGTGCCAAAAGTCGTGTGCACTAGTCGGTGAGGTGGCGAAGGAAGACAGCATGTGAATAATGTGGATAATAGTCGATAGACGATCAGACCCATGCACCACGCAATCCAGCTCCCAGGGAATCAGATGTGTGCCCTAAAAGAGGTCCTGCAGGCAGACAGCCTGGCAGGCAGTCGGCGGGTGGAAAAAGAGTTTCTAAACTGTTTGCCAGAAATGTTGCGGTTCCCAAAATGGATAATATATATTGTGGCACAATCTTAAGTGGTGCTCTTTTGTTTGAGATGCCATTGTCGAAAGTATTTTCAGTTGTTTTTAGTTAACATTAAGTTCACCCCATACTATTTAAATAGGAAAACTAAACATCAACGACTTCATCCACAAAATTTCAAACTATTTGCTAGTTGCAATGATTCTACTCCTACTTTGATACTCATCTTCTTCCTTCTGCTTCGCAATGTGATAATGGAGGGGTTTAAATACTCAAATACATTTAGCTAGCTACGATTCTTAAGTGGAAACACATTTCAGTTTGCGTATCTTTGAAGTCTTGCGGTAGCTCTGCAATTGACTATCTACATTGAAAGCAGGTTGCGTTGTTAGTTCGACCTTTGTATTGCTCTTGTTTTAAAATGATGTGCATGTACTTAGTATACATGCCAAAGTTGTACAGCGTTGTCACCAGACTGATTCACACTCGGATTTAGTGGCTACCTTTTATAGCCCAACATTTTCTAGTCGTTGGGCATCGCATAATCTGTGCCTTTGTATAGATTTAAATTTATTACGTTCAACGTCAGCAGAATGGCAACAATTTGATTACAGACATAAAAGTTTATTTGTATTTTGTTTGTTTTGTCAGTTCCATTTGCCTACCTGCCCCACCAGCTTAACACTAATTTCATTTCCCTGGCGTGCCAACTATGCGCTTAGTTGGCAAATCAACTTGGACTCCGGAGTTGGTCAACACTCCGTCTCCGTCTCCGTCTCCCACTCCCACTCCCACTCCGACTTCGTCTCTGTTTCTTTTTCAGTGCCTGAGGTTTACGTTGGGGTTGGGGCACAGCTCGGATATTCTTGTGCTCGTCGCTTTGGCACTTCAATCAGACGCTGCTGGCCAATCTCATCTGCAGCTAAAGCAACGCGAACCACCCAATTAACCAACCACCCATCCGCGCAGTCAGCCACACTCAGAAAAAAAGTTACCTAGCATAAAGAGAATCGCTGTTTAAACTAGAAAGCTAAGCTTTGTCAGTCATTAAATAAATTACTGAAAATCATTGTTGCATGATAAAATTGTTCACAGCAGTAGAAGAATTTTTTATTTATTTTCGCCGGAAATATTTATTTTTATTTGTCAGAAATGGACTGGAATTAAAATAAATCTTGCGACGGAGAGCTGGGAGAGGGAGACAGAACCCCGGAGCGAAAGCCAGACATTGTGCAAATGTATAATAAATAATTGTGATGATTTTCTACATTCTAAATGCAGTGCATACATTATGTATGCACATTTTTCTCTGAGTGCAGGCAAGCAGCCAGCCATTGAGTGCTTCATACGTTTTCCGGCTGCCGGCGCTTACCTTTGCATATTTTTGCAATTCTGCGCAAAGCTTACTTGACTTTGCCTTTGGCTTGGGCTTTGGCTCTGCTTTGGCAAGCGTGTGGCATGTTGGCATTCCCTCTTTACGCGGCACTCCCATCCCCTGCCGCCCGTCTGCCGATCCCTTGCCTAAGCTCGCCATGCGCGTCACTGGCAGTTGCCCCATGAAGCACTCTCATCTCATCTCTGTGCAGTCTGCTGCCGGCTGCTTATGTTAGTAAACTGTAAATATTTAATTAATTTGCATGGATATTTTTATATGCCGGCAAGTCGAGTTTATTAATCGGTGTCAGTGTTCGTGTTCCACATCCACATCCACATCTACATCCACTCCACATCAACATCCGCATTTACGATGTCGGTGACGCTGACGTGTCCGGAATGCGATTGCCATTCATGTCTCTGTCACTGGCTCTCCACCGTCCGCCCTCGTCCTCGCCACCAGTGTATCTTTATCTCTCTGTCTCTGTGTCTCTGCCTTGCTCAGTATGTGGCCAGATGTGTTAAGTTGAGTCTCTTGTTTGCCCTGCCACACGCTTCTTTTCTTTTCTGTTCAGTTCCATTTTTTTTTTTCCTTCTGCTTGCATTTTTACATTTCGCTTTGGCTTTCTCAGTCCGGCTTTTGTGGCTGCCGTGCATAATTTGCAAACAGATTTAAATGTTTACATGTGCGCGCCATTTTGCGTGCTGCCAGAGCCACAAAAGCCGCAGCCAACCAACTCGACCGGGATGGGCAACAGTGGAACCGAAGAGGCCGAAGTCTTCTATAAATTCCGTTTCACACTCCACATCTATCTCCTCCTCTCTGCTCCGCTTCCGCCTCCCCCTCGTTACTTAAGGTGGCATTTGGACATTTGACTAACCGCAAAGCGGGTTTCCTGTCGCTTTTGTTTTTCAATCAATGGCGCTTGTAATTTGCTCCGGATTTGCTGTCAACTGCGGCGCTACAAAGTATGCACTGCAATTTTTTTTTTAATCGCATGGAGTAACTAAAAGACTTTGATATGGGATTCATGATGTATTCATTTCAAACATTGTCAGAGAGAATATTTTCCAATTACAATTCAATATGTGTAGAAAACCGATTATCAATCAGATCTTGAATTTACTCTGCTGCCACATTTTTTTCTTGTACCAGAAGTTCTATGGTTTATACATACAATGTCATTTACAAATGTATTTTAAGCACGATCTTTTTCCATTTAATAATATAATGTAAACAGTTCGGATCTACATCTATTGTTGTACAGTTTTCAGTTTATTTTCTGCCAACATTTCGTATACTTCATAAAAATGCTGCTATAGAAAATTTAATTTTGTGTTTTCTCGCTTCTCATTTCATAGTTATTAGACATTAGATAAGATAAGATGAATTTGCTTGGTAGATATGATGGATATCTGTCGGGTTTTTTGTGCTTGTTGTTGGATGGCGGACTGAGTGCTTCAAATATTCAAATGCGACTTTCATTTTTTATGCTAACGATGCAGATACATACTAATAACTTCTTTCATTAAAAATTCCATGGCATCATGATACTTATCCATCGCTACATCACACACCCCCGACCATCGACCAGACACACACTCACACACACAACCCGTACACAAGAGCCTAAGCAGCTCAACAGTCGCAGAGCATACACTTGAGCGCCGCTAAACTCGTCCAATTAGTAGCATTTAATTTGGTAAACAGCAGCATTTTCGTGCTTTTGCATTTTTTTTGTAATTAACAACAACAACAGTAGCAGCAGCTAAGGCAGCAACATGAGCGTGTGATGCTGATGCTGATGATGATGATGATGATGCCGAGTGTGGGTTGGGGTGGGGCAAGACGAAGGCAACTGATGAGTGGGACAAACTGCTTGGCTCCTGTTTTATGTGCCACTTGTACTTATGTATGCGCGCCTCTGTGTCTGTGTGTGTGTGTGTGTGTGGGGGGGGGGGGTGTATTTTGTCTTGTGTATCTTGTGCATATGTTTGCTTTGCCGTCACCACAAAACGCGCTCATTCTTGTTGTTATTGTTGTTGTTGGCGTTGTTACTGTGGCACTTTTGGGTTCGTGCTGCCCGCCGCAATCCACATCCACATCGCCATCCGCAATCCACATCCACAGGCAGCCCCCTACCCACCCCCCAACACAATCCCCAGACTGACAGTCATTATTTTGATGTCAATAACGTGCCAGCAGATGATTGCCTGTGCCCACACCTTCCGCCTCCAACCAGGCACCACCTGCCGTGTCCAACACTTTTTACATTATTTTTGCACCTGTCCACAAGCGAAGCTTATTAAAAAACATAACACACACAAAAAAAAAAAAAAATTTGTATATATATATATGCAAGCGAGCGCAAAAATTGTTAGGTACAGTTTTTCAAGTGAACCCCAAACAGCGGGGCAGTACAAACAAATTAACCGCAGTAATGAACATGGGCAAGCGCGCATTGAGCTCAACAGGAGATGAGAGACAGCAGACACCAGACAGGAGACAGGAGACAGGAGACAGGAGACACAAGACAGAATATAGAAGCCATGGAGTTGGTGGGGGTTAAATGGGGGAGTCGGAGGGGGAGGCAGGTGTGAACAGGACAAGGGTGGACACACATTGGCAACACTCAACGGCTCGACGGCTGTGCCGTGTCATCTACGCGCGACCTTTTTCCACCTGTCAGGCAGGCAGGTGCCGGCTTTTTAGTGAGAATGCCCCACTAACCATAATACACTCCACAGCTGTTGGCCATGCTGGTTACAACGTGGCTTATACGTTTTGACAAGGGTTTGTACAAAACCATATCAAGCGGAAATCAGTTCATTGAACGTTTAGAAAATAATTAAAATGTACAAATTCAACTGATAGGCACCAACTGATAGTTAAATAAAATACATCAAAACACAAACATTATTTTTCGATTATAAGTCTAGTTTTTACCTCATTTGTTTGTCCTCATTCTGTAATAAGTATTTATTTAAAGTTACTGTTAGTTATTAAAAGTACAAATTTAATTACAACTTTTTTTTATTTTTTATTTTCCATTTTCAATTTATACATTCTTAGCTTGAAGGGTATTTGCAACTCGTTGTCTCGTTGGGCCTGCCATTTTTTTCTTTTTTTTTTAATTTTAGTTGTGACACTAAAAACTCAAATTAAAAACTGCGCGAGAGCTCGCTATGGGGCTGTTGGCCCATCATCGGCACATTTGGCGGCTGCTGATGTTGTTAGCACAAATTTTGGCCATTCACGCGAGCTTTCACTGTAGCAATGACACACTAAGACCGTTGAAGTGACATCGTTTCGGGATGTGCTCAACGAGCATTTATTTGTGCTTATTGTTTACATTGTAGCGCTTTCATTTCTTCCTCTTCCGCTGGTATTTGAAATATATGCAGGTATATACTAAATATATATATATTTATGGTATTTGTGTATGCATTCTATATATACGCCTGCAAAATAACTTTTTTAAGCCCCAATCAACTAGTTGAAACTAATGCTGAAGCCTGAAAAATAAATATACCACAAAAGTGATTGCAAAATCATTTTTTTTTCTATTTGAGAGAAATGAAAAAAAAATGCAATCATATGCATCATATCGTATCATATGCAGTCGAGAATTCAACACTTTTGTAGGCATTTGATTGGCTGCCGATGACGATAAGAGCGTTGGTTGCGAGCGAGTGCCAACAAAATATGATTTATATTTAATAATTTTTGTAAGTGTTTTGCTATCTCTCTTTTTTTCTTCGCTCTCTCTCTCTCTCTCTCCCCCTCTGTCTCTCTCACTCTGTGTGTATTTGTGTTTGTTCAAGCTTTCGTCATTATGTGCACCGTGCTTTTGTTTGCACACACACCCACACACATACACCCTGGCCCAAACAAGCCTGATGTATTTGTACGAAATAAATAATTAAAAATGCCTTCACAAAATACCAGAGCGGACAAAAAAAAGCGGAAATTGTATGAAATTTAATAAATAAATAAATAGCAAACATGCCAAATTTTAATATACATACAGACACTCGCAAGTATGATGCACGCTCCAAAGTTAATTAAAATTGTCGGCAAAATGTAAGTAAATCAAAATAAATCAAATTTCAGCTTAAAGCCAAAGCAACAAACTCCTAAAGAATTCTGCCCCCTTTGGAATTAGAATGTGAAAAATGCGACAATTTCAGCAATGCTACAGGCACTTCTGGAATGTCCTTTTTGAAAAAATAAGAGGTGGGGAATGGGGCAAGGGGGAGAAACGGAGGCCACATACGATATACGACAACAAGCGATAAAGTATCGACAGCAATAGATACTTGAATGGAGAGGGGTGGGGGGAGGGTGAGCGACATGCCCCCAAGTAATGCTGCAAACTGGTCAGACTTAAATGTGACAAAATAATGGCAGCTGAATACTGAACACTGAATGGGACTTAAAGCAAGTGAACTGAATTGAGCAAAAGCAGATTGAATGCTTTGGCTTGCAATAGGCTAAATACACATGAAATGCTCGCACAAGCAATGTGCTTCAGCTCGATTAAAGCCAAACGATTTTGGGACATACAAAATAAATTATTATTTACTTATACACGAGTAGTCGTATTTTGAATGTTATTTATACACACAGAAATATAGACCAACACATGTGTATGGAGGGGCACATAAACGCTTTATATGTATAATATGCCATGTCGTATATTTATTAGCCATAAAAAGCTGCAAGTGACCAACGTGCTGGCTGAGTGGGCTTAGAGGACCAAGAGGGATCAGAGTGATATGGAACAGCTGTAAACTAATTCATTAGCCACTATTTACTGCACTTGCTATGAATATATTCAAATAATTTATGAGTGTCGCGCATCATTATTATTCATAATATTATTATTATTTTTATTATTAAATTCAGTGGCAAATAGTGCATCAAAGCGCATACAAAATTTAAATAGATGAACAACTCGTCGACTCACAGCCAAATTCAGTCAAATGGCCGCCATTTTGTTTGTTTGCATGAGTGTGTGTGTTGCTGTGTGTGTGCTGGTGTGTGCTGGTGTGTGCTGGTGTGTGTTGGTGTGTGTTGGTGTGGGTGTGCAAGTGCATTCAATTTGTGGGTTAAGTTAGTAGTTATTTAAACTTGCCAGTTCGAGGCCGTTGCACCTTAAAGCAAATTATTCGTTGAAATTGTTATGGAAATGCAAATACAAATATTAATTAACATGATTGAAATATCGTTGTTTGCAATAAATATTTGATCGAAATAGTGTTTGTTTAAATAGGCAAACATTTTACGATTTTGTAATTTATATTTTTAGTTGGCGACAAACTTTTCAATAAAGCGATTTTTCAGCTGTGGTCACAGTATTCAAAAGTTGATTATGTGTGACTCTTAAAATTAACGTGCACACATGCTAAACAAACTATATATGTATGCATATATGTGAAATATTTGAGCATTTATTAAAAATTGGCCAATTAGTGCTGTTATTTTATGCAGTTAATTATAAATGCACTATTGCATTTTATGGTCAGCTAATTCATCAGCAATTTTTGAATACAAAATTTAAAATAAACGTGCATTAAATTCATATGAAATAATCGACATTATTCTGCTCAGGTGCAGTTAAAGTATTATTATTATCATAAAATGATTATTAATCTTAATGTTATTATTAAAAGAGAACATTTTGAAATAGAGCTTAAAATATATATGAATATAGAAAAACAAAAAAAGCATTTTGAGTATTGATCGATAGTTATTTTAAATGAACTGCACTTGCTGCTGTGAAATCCGATTTAATTTTAATTATTGAGACATCTACTTTTCGCATTCGCTAGAATATATTGCTGGCAATTGCGGAATTACATTTGTTGTTGCAGTTGCAGCTAATAAGTTTCGTTTATTGGAGGCCATCTGCAAGGTCTACAAATCTGATGTGCATTTGCCTAATGCACCCTGTTTAGCTCTGTTGCTGTTTCTGTTGCCAGAGCTGTCATTGTGCGAATTCATCTGGCAATTTAATAGTCTGGGTATATTGATGTGATTGCTCCATTTGCTTCTTGATTTGCTTAGCGCAAAAATAGCAACAACGAAAAATTAGAGAAACTATTATTGTTGTTGCTGGCGCTGATGCTGACGCTGCTACGCATCTTTTTCGCATTGTATGTTTTTCTAGCATTTCATGATGTTTACTGGCCAAATAAACTTTTCACACATCATCAGGAGAAACAATCAATGCCAGGCCAGGCCAGCATAAACGCTGCCACAAAACGGACAAACAGACAAACAGACGGGCAGCCAGGCAGACAGACAGCTAGACAAAGAGACAAGCAGGCAGACAGATAGACAGATAGCAACACTATGAGACTGACAGACAGATAAATCCACAGACAGGCGTTGCTCATTTCTCGATTTAGCGAGCTGCTGTGCTAATTTTGCAACATTGTAGTTACAGCTAGATAGAGAGAGAGAGAGAGAGAGAGAGAGATGAGAGAGAGAGAGAGATAGGGAACTAAAAGAGAGGGCAAAGGAATCGCATGCAGCAATTTGTTGTATTCTGTTCTGTTCCCCAAATTGCTGGCTGCCTGGAACGTGCCAAGTGCTGGGCAACAACAGAAAATCAAAAGGTACATTGCACGATCAAGTGAGCAACTTCATAATGTTTTTTAGGCCACTGACTTTACAATGACAGCACGGGCAGCACAGGACTGTCGCATATGCAGACAGGCAGGGATAACCAGAGAACATATACATATATAGGCATACATGTATGTGTCTGTGTGTGTGTGTGTGGAGGCATCCAGCCGGAGTCGGGCAGCCTTGTAAATAAGAAATTTCTTCTTATTGGTCACGTACGACGGGCAAAAGTTGCCTCTTGCACTTTTGGCTTTTGATTTAGCTCTAAAGAATTTAATAAGTGAACGTTGTCAAGTGCATTTATTAATAACATCACGTTGAGCTCCGTTGCCACTGACGAGAGCCTTTCGTCTCGCTACCCTTAGTCATCCATTCATCCGTAAATGAGAAGACCGCATCTCAATAGACGTCAATTTAATCTATCAGAAATTGTCTTCCTTATTGATAAAGGTGATCAAAACTATTCAGTGTACGATGCGATGTAGATTGCAATTCAAGTTTGGTCTGCCTCTTAGTTGAAGAAAAAAGTAAAATGTATCTGTTTCGAAGGAATATCTCAAAATTGTGAAAAGCATATGGTAAAAGTATGTGAAAAATACAAAAATTTATTTTTCAATATCTGTGAGTTACAATTAAATTGAGTTGTATTTAAAAGTAAATCTCAGATTTCAAGAATAGCACAAAAGGAAAACAAGCCCGATGCTGCTGTTGAGCAGCACGTACTCGAGTCAGCCAGCAGCGATATAAGTCGAGTATCGATGTCTGGAGAGCATCGATTACAGCCAGCTCAAAATTTAGAAATCATTAGGCACAATCAGTGTATATCCATTGTAGAAAGCAAATTGGCTGTATAATTATATCTACATATATATTAAGGATAGGAAGCTAATTCAAATTAGCTGTGACATGATTTCAATGCCGATGAGTATTTGTCACAAGCAATGATTTTGTACTAATCCCAGATGTCTGTGTCTGTCATATAGCTTATTTACATTTTTTGGTACAGCCATTGTTGAAAATATCGATGCTGTTGATGGGAATTGAGGTCACACGACCATTTGACTTTTGCCAACTGCCGTCGCAGTTGCTGCTTTTATTTACGATTTTGCAAGTCGTAAAGTTCACCGAAAATGGGCGACATTTTCAATGGGAACTATTGTATACATATATAATACTCCTCGTGGCTGTGTAGTCGAGTCTCGGTTGTGTTAATGCGCGCCTTGCTGCGTTTATGACATTGTTTAAAGTGCAAATAAGCGTAGCATGCGGAATAGCAGGGGATGCCACGATGCGGATTGTTATCGTTTGGTTTGGTTTTGGTTTGGTTTGGTTTGGTTTGGATTGGAATGGAATGGAATGCGTTAATGGCAATCACGGCATACATAAAATAGGAATGCTCGGGTGGATGTGGTGGAAATGGTGGAGCCTTTGGCCATTTCGTTGACTTCTAGTTCAAGTGAAGCGTTTACAAATTCATTTAATGGCTCGTATAATGCCCATTTACGATGCTTTAAATATTTGCCACAGAGTTAATTATGTTGAACGTTAAATAAACATCAATTAAAACGCTGCCCGGCATGTCTGGCAGCCATCCAGCCAGCCGGCTTGCCTGGCTTGCCTTAGACCAGCGGGGCGTATGAGTAATGCTGCGTGTCAATTTTTTGCTCCGGATTGTTGTTGCTGCTATTGTTGTAGTTATTGTTACCATGACAGCAATGTTCGTGCATTTTAAAGACTGGCGACTGACAAACGGCAGCCGGCTAGCGACTCAGTCGCGGCATGACAATAAATATTCATAGCTGGAAATCGTAAAACAAATCAAAAGTCATCAAAAAGTGCACTTTGCTCTAATTCCTTTAGCGCTGCTGCTTTGCGCTCTTTTCGGCAAATGTTTGTTCTTTTCTATTTATTTATTATTTTCCCTATTTTTGGGAGGTTGGTGGTTTGGATAGTTTTATGACAAGTCATGCCATGCCCCTCAAGCGCTGAAATAAATCAGGTAGCAAAACAACAGCTCCAGCTGAGTAGCAACAGCCGCGTAGCAACAACAATTGTGCAGACAAACTTATTAATAAACGTTATAGCTATGACGACAACAACAACGGGAACAAAAAGAAAAACAGCAAATAACAGTAGCAACCTCGACGACAATAGAGGCAAATGAAGTCGGTGCTGGCTAAAAGTTGTGTCACTTCTGCCGGCAATGTCCAAATTGGCAAAGTTGGAACAAAAAGGCTAGCAACAACAACAATAACAATAACATGGGGCAACAACGAAGCCGTAGTGGCATAATTACAGAAATGCTTCCATAACCCAAACAGAAGCAACAGCAACGCAGAACAACATAGCAAGAGCAACACCATGAACAATAACAAAAACAGAGGCAAGGACCAACAATCAAATTTTCCACATAAAGACCACTGGCCAACAATGCACAGTGGCAAGAATTAGTAGATACTTGCAACAAAAGCCATACAACACAATACACTGAGAATCGATAACGAACTGTATATGTTTCGATGTATTCGACTTAGCGATTTTGCTTCAAACTACTCCCAAAATTGCAAGCTCAAACGTGGTCGGTGCTCGACAAGAGTCAAACGGGCACTGATGCGTGAATAGATTGCAATCAAAAATATTTCGAGCTCTTACACAACACTTTCTTTAGAACAACGAGTTTTCCGGCATTGTTCCAGCTCTGCGTGAAAACAGATGCCTTATGAAGTGTAAACCAAAAATATTAAATCAAAAAAAATATGTTAATATGAAATGCATATATAATATACATTAGAGCAGCAGCAGGGCATCTCTAGTTTATAGTCCAGCTATTCAGTAGAGTGTTATTCAGCTTTAAGTAACTGTTTGCTGCTACGGCTAACTGTTAACTGTTAATTGGTTGACTGGCTGACTGCTTGACGAGCGTTTTTTAGCCTGCGGCTCGTAAACAATTTCCAATTAACAATCGATTTCCATCTTGTAAATCTTCACAGCTGCTGCTCTCGATGTTTGTTTGGACTGGGTTCGCATGTTTGTTTTTGTTTCTCCTCTCTTGTTGATGTTTTTGCGTTTGAGTTTGGGTTTGGGTTTCGGTTTGGGCGCTTTAATTTGACTTGATTCTGTTTATTTACGCCAGTTATGGGAGCGATATTGCGAAAATGAAATTAGTTTAATCATTAAATATTCATTAGCCGGGGCCCATTGTAATTTGCATTAATTGAATTGTTTGTTAAATTGGAGCATTTTCTAATGCTCTCGCCGCGTTTTCAATATTGTTGCCCCGGGTGGGTTTTGTGGGCATTTACGCGGCTGCTCTGCGCTGGGTGACCATCAAACAATAATCATTCCAATTTGGGCAAAAAGCAGCACAACCATTCCGGAAAATAACAATAATAATAAAATGAATTAAATATGACCGCAATGTGATTAAAATCCAGAAATTGTCGCTGAAAATTGCCAGCCACAAAATCGTCTCAATTTTCGCAGCCAAATTGAATTTAAAATGAGGCTAAAGCACGCCCCTCATAAATGGTTCGCATAGCTTGAGAAGTAAAAAAAGAACAACAAAAAAACAATGTATATATATATAAATTTATAAAATAAAAGAATATGATAATTTACGCATATACATACTTATATCTATATATATATAATAATATAAAATAATTCACACATTTTTCTTGATTTTCTCCACTTTCATTGCAGGTAAGAGACTCCAAAGATATATTTCTGGATACAAATGTGAGTAAGTGAATTATATGATTTTCATATTGATTAAATTGGGCGTAGCTTTACCCCACACGTGTGTGTGGGCGTGTGTGTGTGTGTGTGTGTGTGTGTGTGTGTATGTGTCTCCCCGGGCGCCGATACATTTGGGTTTTGTGTGTGAGATGAATCATTAAATGTGAATTTCTGTTAGCACCTTCTTAACGTACACGTATTTGAGGTAGTCAAATGATTTACGAAGGTATTTCATATTTTTCCACATGAAATCCATACATGTTTATTGGATATATATATATTGTACCTGAATTATAAACCCAGGAAGTGCTTTGTATAAAATTCTGGTTTTTACTTGACCTATTTCTGTATGCATTTGTAGTTCGTTGTAGGTAGAAGTTAATTGCAACTGACTGAGATTTGTAACCAATTAAATTAATTGAGCAGTCTCAATATTCACATTAATGCGATTATAATTACAGCAATTGTAAAATAGTCAATTGGATGGAAAGGAAGGAAATGCAAAATTCGTTTTTATTCCCATAATGCAATAACTGGGTTAAAATTCTGTGCGCCATTTTGCGTGGCATACTCAATTAATTCTGTCCGCTCACACACACACACACACACACACACACACACACACACACACACACACAGTTGCAATGCCTTTCAACTATGATCCCAAACACGTAAAATAGTTTTGATACCCATTTAATAAAAATGCTATCTATGT